>VZTE01003952.1:93186-145686 GCA_013397775.1 Eulacestoma nigropectus | reverse complement strand
TGGCTCACCCCTCGCCCCTCCCGTCCCCTTTCCGCCAGGGTTTCACCCGCTCCCCCTCCGAGGGATTTGGGCTCCAGTTGTTCTTTCTACACGCGAGCGGTTCTGCCGAAAAAGTTGCAGCAAATGGGTAATTTGATTATTCCCGCTATAGGCCAACTGCCTCAGCGGCCTTCCCCCACGCGTCTGGCTGGGGGCAGAGAAGCCATCTCCAAACAATAATCAAATCAAGGCGAAGTGTGGAAAAACCCCTTCTGATTTCCAGGCGACGCAAATAGAATTAGAGCCTCCCTTTTGCTTCACCCCCCTCTTTTTTTTTTTTTTTCCCCTTCCAGAAGAGCCCTTTTGTCTAGATCATAAACTCTGGCCCAGCCGGGCAGCGCGGGATGCGCGAGATGCGCGGGGTGCGCGGGATGCGCGGCGGCTGGAGGCGCGACGGGGTCGGGTGCCGGAGGAAAACACGTCGAATATTTAAAAGCCACTTTTCTTTCCTCTCCTTGAGTACTGAGAGGGGCCTGGTCCTCTTCCCTCAGGCTGCGAGAGGAATGCTCGAAGGCAGCGGAACAAAACAGGGAACAGCGCGCCTTTGTACGGCCGCCGCCGACCATGGGAAAGCGCCTCCCGGGCCCGGCTCCGACCGCGCCGCGACGCTCTCACCCGCCGGAATAAAACGTTAAATACGGACGAGGGTTTCTTTGGCATTGCTTTATTCAGAGGGAGCGGCCAGAGCATCCCACCGCACTGCTGCCGGTCCCCTGGGGTGCGGGTCTCCGCAGGACGGGGCGTTCAGTCCAGAGTGGCCGCGGAGCCCGGCGCTTCATCGCCCCCGCAGCCGCAGCGGTGCGGAGCCGTGTCGGGTGGCGGGACCGGAGGGGCCGGGGACAGGTATTGGCCGTCCTCCGGCCACATACGGATAGAGCGGGGACACGTTCCTAGTCCCGACGCGTCTCGGGGCTGCCTGCCACGCCCGGGAGAAAAAAATTCCCACTCTTTGTTGACCCTGCTGCCCCGCTCCCAGTGGCTGCTCAGGCAGCCCTGCTCGGGAGCAAGGGGGCACCGGCGCTGCCTGCTCGGCGCGCAGCGGGGCGGCCGCCCCTCCCTCTCCGCGCTAGCTCAGCATGCCAGGCCACCCGATGCGTTCTTGGCTGGTCTCCTGTTGCCTAACCAGTTGGGATGGGGGCGTTTGCAATAGTAATGATGATGGTGAAGAAGAAGTGAAAAGGGAGTAATAATAATAATAGTAATAGCAATAACAACAGCAACTATAATAATAATCCTTTTTTCTTGCTCCGTCCCTCTCCCGGCGGAGGCCCGTGGCGTTCGGGTGGCGGCCAGTAGAGGGATCTGCGCTTTGCTTTTCCCCTCAGCTGCGGCGGCGGCGGCGGCGGCAACATCTGCTGGGCTGGAGGAGACGGGGCGATTGAGCAGACGCACAGATGTAAAAGTGACATCTGCTTGTGACAAAGGAGTGGGAATTAGATTAGGCGGGGAGGCCTTTCTGCGATTAGGGGAAAAAAAAAAAGAAAGAGAAAAAGAGAAAAGGAAAATATTAGCTGCAGTTTGTGTAAGCGGGGAAGAGGATGTGAAAGACAGAAATGCTCGCTGGGCAGCTGCTGGGATATTCGGGGCAGGACAAGGGTCCTGGGAGCTGAAATAGCCCTAAGAGAAGTCTTTGCTTTTCCCTCCAGAAGCAGAGATGTGGCCAGGTCAAAGCTTTCCGCCATTACGAACGAAGGACAGCAGGCAGCAGAGTGCCGCGGGGACTCGGACACCAGCAGAGATGCCCTCCTGCCGCTCCTGACCAACTAGGCAGAGACACCCAGATCTGGACACTTCTTTTCTTTGTTCCCTGATGGATTAAATACGGGGAGGTTCGTATACCCAAAAGTAAGGAGACAGGAGGCCTTGCCTTTGCTGCCTTATGAACTGTCCGATTATGGTTCCATTAATTAAAAAAAACAAAAACCAAAGCAAACAAAAAACCTCACAAACTCAAGTTTAAGTCTGGGCATGTTGGTAAAGCAGAAGCACTGTTTCGTTGTGCTTGTCTAACCAGCTGCACCCAAGCTGAGACTTTACCTGCACCAGCCTGCACTGGTTAGCAAGAAGAAAAACACCCTCTGCTTTTCAAATGATACAGTCTGTTTTGCAAGCAATGCTTTTCCCAGTTACATGAGTACTGATATTGAGTATCACTGAACATCATGCCTTGTTTCTTTTTAAGCCCTAGCACTTTTGTGTCTAGGGATACTCGGTGCTCTTGCAGAGCAACATACAGGAGAAGTAATAGGACTGAATTGTATTTCAAATGGTAGAAAAAATGTACTGTATTGCAAAACCAGCAAGTTACAGAGTATAATGTGCTATGTGCACTGGGGTAGATCTAGTAATGCCTCTTATAGGGCCTTGCCTCTAAGTTTGATGAAGTTGTTCAAACCCTACAGAACCTTTTGAAGACTAGACTGTGATTTCAGCAGAGTGCAGAACAGGTCCATAGTGCTGAACAGCTTTCAGGACTGCAGCTTGCCTATGCAAGCTGATCTTTAACCTAATTATAAAGGTAGGGACTGTGTGTCTGTGTAACACCTTTGTCAGTAATAGGGCTGAGGAATGAGAGGATTGGATCATAGAAATTGAGAGGCCTCTGATAAAAAACAGAGTAGGATAGGAGAGAGAGTACAATGAAAATAGCTTAAAAGATAATTAGGGAAATCCTGTTGATGAAAAAAGAAATTACTTTATGTGCTTATTATGGGAAAAACCAGACCAGTTCATCTGTTTCCTTGCAAATGTAGAAGCACAGCAAAACACATCGATGACTCACACATAAGGATCTGTGTCATATACAATTGCAGATATACATTTGTGTTGTTTGATGAAAAACACATCTGTGAGTTCAAGAAACTCATGGGTTTTGTATTAGCTGTTATTTGGTATTTTAGTATTTGCATCATAAGCTGATGGTCTGGATACAAACTCCAGTTCTCTGACGGCCTTGAAACTACTGGTAGCAGAGAAGATTTGTCAAAGGGAAGGGTCCTTCTGTTTGTGCACTGCTTCTTCTTTTCTTTCTCTAAGCAATTGTCACTGGCCACTATTAGACCTATGGCCTGACCCAATTACAGCAATTTTATGTATCTATGCCTGTTTCTGTCAATGAATCCAATGAGGTTGAATGAGACAGTAAAAAAGATGGAAAGGTATGTTCTTCCCACTCTGAAGGATAACGATGTCTAAGTCAAGAGGTCATTGGAAAGTTAAAAAGGCCTCTCTTCTCAGAATAAGAAGCCAGTGACAGGGAGGCAGGGTTAGACAATCTTGAATTCCTGCCTATAGGGATGCATTGTGCCTTCAGGCAAGGTACTTCCAACTCCCACACAAGGGAATGGGTTAGCAGAAGGAAATAGTGTTAAGCTGTTTAATTGAAGGTCTCAGTGTTGGCTGACTGAAGGATACAGCAGCTCCCACATATAACTGAAACATGCCCTGTTGGGCTGTCAGGAGCAGCAGGTCAGAGCAATGCTACATGCCTTAGAGACTAATGGTAATTAGCCTTAAATGACGAGCAAGAAACACCAAGTCAAATGGGCTGGGGTGTTTTCCTTCATGACTCAAATAGGGAGAGTTTGCTCAGGCTATAAGTCAGAGCTCCATTCCCACTAACAATCCCTGGGTACCTATCAGCTGCTATTACTGGGGCCACGGCTAAATCACTACTCTTGGCTGGGGTGTCACCACTGTGGATCCAGCCCTGGCTACATCCTTCTGTGGCTCTTCTGCTTATTTTGATTGTATCAGCTATATTATTTCTGTAAGACAACTTAGCAAATCTTGGCTGCATTTGCTCTGCTCATTTTTTTTCCTGAGTGGGATTCCAGTTTGCAAATGATACCTGACAGATGGTCTCAGGCTCCTATGTAAAAGTGATATAATATTGGCAGCTGTTCATTTTTAGCCTCCCAGTAAAAAGTATTTCAATCAATCAATCAACCAATCAACCAATCAAATTATTACTAGTTAGCCCCAAGTGCTAACATGGAAAGTATACCTATGCCTTCTTGCTAATCAACAGGCTTTTCATTTTATTGCAGTCAAAATGAGTTCACAACCTTCTTCATTGAAACTCAAGTTATGTAAGGTCTATCTTCTGCTAAGGGAGGGCAAGAAGGATGTTGGGGGGACATTCATATCCTCAGTGGTCAAACACAGACTCTCTCTAATAGAATTTCAGAAAAGGGAGAAAAAATACTAGACAACTACTACTGAAGAGGGAAGGCAATATAGAAGTTTTCCTTTGTTGGAGACAAGTGGAGGCAAAACTGAACTCATATGAAAAACAGCTGTAAGATATAAACGATGTCTTTTTTTTTATGCTGGCCACATATCTTCCATAAACTGATTATGTTTGATGTGAAGGAGTCTTAAATGAAGGACAAATTATATGTTTACATTCACAGACAAAATGAATGGGTAATAGTTTGTGATGAGAACAAAACTGTAGTTTTAACTAAAACCTTTAAAGCAATCCCTGCTTGAATCTCTCTTGGAAATTGTGGGTTTATGTGTGTACTCTGGGGCCTTGTGTTGTGCCATTAATTAAAATAATTACCCATATCCAGGCAGGTGCTGAAAGGATTGGCACTGGGTCAGTTCTTAAAAGTTCAAATACAATCTGTAAGAAAATTTTTTTCTAATGCATTTATAAAGATTGTTCTAGTTAATACTCAGGTAAATAGCACATTAATTGAGTTTTCAGGTTCTGTAATTGCATACTGAAACACGCTGATATCTTCAAAAGTAAATAAAATGATGTGTGAAAAAAAACAGATAGTAGGACATACACCAGTGTGCATCGTGTTTATACACAGTGTATTCAGAGAACCAAACAAGAGATGATAAGGCTCTAACAAACTCACAATGTAATTTAAAATACTGTGGATCAGCCATTAGAACTTGTCTCCTCTTAGGTAGGCTCTGGAGCCCTGATTAAGTTTTTGCCCAATAACTGGGGGGGCAGGGTGAAGAGGGGGGCCAAAAATGTTGTTTCTATGCAATGTAAATTCATTGGATTTAGTTTTGCTTTTATTACTTCTGATATTTCAGGTTTGGTTTAGAAGGCCAGTGGGCTGGAAGGAAGTTTTGAAGCCAGATGAGCCTGAAGTTCTTGGGGGTTTATCTTCCTGCAGTGTGGACTCCATCTGAAAGTATACAGGAAAATGGTGCCTGGAACTGAAGGTGAATGTCATGACAATATTGACCTGCCCCATGCAGGGACTGGAGCTTTACTTCACCTTCCTGGTAGTCTTCAACACGAACTATAACTGCATGTGGGCAAAAAGGGTCACAGATCTGTCATACGTAACAGAAGGTGGAAAAGCCTCCATCAGCAACCCTGCAATCCAGAAGCAGCAATGGTTCTAGCTGGATTTTGAGGTTGTAAACCATTTTCAGGTCTTGGCAGATGATGAGAAAGAAGCACATCTCACCTGGGACAAATGACAATCTCTGTCTGTCCCTTAGGTCCTTTAGCTTCTGCGAGGAAACTGGGATGGCTCATTTTGGGATGAATCTGTAGTTTTTTGCTAGTTTTTACTCAGAACCTGTCAGATAACATTAAAAAAATTGCATTCTGTGTGCTGATTTCTGTGACAGTAAAGTGACTAAAAATCATCAGCACATAGCACACTTCTCAGACATGCTGCATTCTCCCCTTCAGATTTTCCATGCCATTAAAATCCAGGTCTGCTCCAAGTAAATCAATGGAGGTGTCACGTTGTCTTTAGCAGAGACTGTGTTGGCTCTGTGGGTATCTGTGCATGTACAGGTGAGGAAAGGAATGTCTGTATGGATATCTGCAGAAAAGGTGGGTATTCTTCTAGATGCCCTTCCAACCCAAACTATTCTATGATTATCCTTCATCCTGAGTAAAGTTTCAAGTTGGCAACCACCATGAAAAACCAACAGAATGGTGTCAGCTAAAACTCTTGGGTAATGTTGAAAACAGAGATTTAGTGGGAAGAAGTGCCTCAGCAATGCTAAGAAGATTGAAGGCTATTTGGGTATCATTCAGTGTGCCTATCTAGAGGGAGAGAAGAAATCATATGGGGGTAGGACCCATATGATTTTGGCATCTGTTTGCAAAGATCATCAAAGTGAAAACTGTTTCACAATGAACGATACTGTTTACATAATTCAGAGAGGTTCAGTGGAAGGCTGTTCTTCCAGTAGTATTTATGTCAGGTCCTGAGCAACCACAATGAGGATGAGACTGAGATTTTGAGGGACTCTTTGCTCCTAAATGGCATAACTGCTTTTGCTTTCCATACTTTGTGCTTAGGATACTGAATATGGCTACAGCCAACAAAAGGTATCAGAGAAACAGCACTATATCACAGAGGTAAATGAAAGAGACTGGGGAAAGCAGTAAGAATATAAACCCAAGTCTACAGGAAAGCATAATTCAAGTTTTGGGGTGGAGTGATCTGCATTTTTACCAACAGTTTTTCACACAGAACAGCTGAATCCACTTTTACTAGTGAAAATAGTTGGATATTGGTATGTATATATTTCACTCAGAAAATCCCACGTCAACAGATCACAGAAAAGTCACATTAGTATTGATGTGAAATCAAATGGTCATGCTTGGATCAATACCTTATAATAGTATTACGATGTTTTGGGAATATGAAATGCAAATTAGCAGTGATTGAAATAGCGTTTTCATCTTATATTTTAAATAATGTGTATTCTGCATTTTGCACATCACTACATCATAGGCACACTCCCCTGCATACCTGCAAAGGCTTTGAATGTGTATCTAATAGTATATCATGACGGATGAATTTTGCCATTGGGCTGCTGTGATTTGCCTGTAAGATTGTGAAAACCGTAGAGAAAATGATGAGACCAAGAGGAATTTGCTTGAAGAAGGCCTTGTTAGCTACTGAATGAAGTTCTTTGTATTTGAACAAATGAGAAATGTTGGCAATTATTATAGTCCTGGGATGAGCAAAACTTTTTGTTCCTCCTCATTTTATATCATATGCATCCTCTATATTACGCTGAGATACAAGACATATATCTCACGATTACTTCTCTATTTATGCTAACCCAAACAATAATTCAATCATAATGATAAATAGTCTTTTAAATTAATAACTATTTGCAATTTTGACACTTTTCTTTTAATTTGTTATTCTAATTTAAGATTAGTATTCAATACAGAATCATGGGACAATGTGTATTAAAGTATTTTTACTCAGAGTTGTCATTTAGTCTTAACGATTACAAAATATTTTGTGGTCAAGACAACTGTTTCATATTTGAATGAGATATTACCTGTGTATTTCGTATTATTTAGTATGCTGAACTTTTGCACTAGCTACGTGTATACTGGACGCAAAGTTGCTTTGTATTTCTTCTACACAGTAAGTTCACTGACAATTTGGAAGAAATATCTTCCATTATTACATATCCCATCTTTTTCAGTGCTCTAGCAGGACAACAGAAGAAGATGCAAGAAGACTCTTCAGTAGTGTTTGGAAACAAGGTACTCAACAATAAGAATATGCACCTTTAGCTGTCAAGAACTGTGTTGCTGGTGAAATGAGAAAAGAGATGGCAAAAGTAACTTTGAAGAAAAAGTTAAGGCAGAAGAAAAAGTATGCAGGAGAGAGCTGTGTGCGCAGACATCTCTTGGAAAACATGTACGTAAAGAAAAAGAAACGGAGGCAGAAGAGGACAGAAGAAAGAACAAGTTGCTAAAGGGATGAAAACCAGTGAATGAATTGTGTGGACATTGTATTCAAAATCGGTCTGAGGAGGAGGTATTTGAGGAAAAATTAATTCTCTCTCATATAAGAGCTTAAAACTCAAATGCTTCCTTCACCCTGTAGACACCAAAGAAGCTGGGAGACTTGCCATAGGAAAATGATGTTGTGCTGGAGTTCATGGTGGAGAAGTCCATACTTCTCATGGTATGAATTCTCCTTTCCACTATAGAAACAGCTACAATTTGATAAACGCAATTTGGGTGTATACATGCGATATCTTTCTCAGTTGCACATTTAAGGCATATTACTGCATTGACAGAGCATCATCTGCGTCTTCTAAAGATCTCCAACATCTCTCTGGGTTGTTGTTTAAACTTGCAATATCTGCTTCCTCCCAGTTCTTTGGGAACTGTCAGGAATGAATCAGAGCCTCACGAAACCCGCTTTTCCCACACACCATCAGGAAAAGTGATGTCATCCTCTGCCATTCTCCTGTTCCATGCTACTGCTGTAGTGTGTTGTACCTGGCCATTGTATAGACCACAAACGGGTTTTTTAATTTCTTTTCATACTTCTACTTAACTGAGCGTTACTGTGCACAATCGAAAATCATGTTTGAAAGTGTATAGCTACATGTATAAGGTTCTTTTATGTTTTCTATAAAACCTGCTCCACAAGAGTAAGTTGCACTCTATTGTGTTTGTATCTTATCAGCTGCTTCTGACTTGATCTTATGATAATACAACATTTATAATGTAAATAACTGCACATAAGAGCCTCAGAAAATCAACAGCTAAATATTTTAACATCCTGTTTAAATTGAAGCAAAATGCTTAAGAAAGGTAATGTACCTTTGCCTGGAACCTACTTTATAAAGCAGGATAAAAATTACTTCTTTTGTTTGTACGGCTCAAGTGACTTGGCCAGAGTTAACCACCTGAAACATTTTGCTTTCCAAAACTGAGGCCTTTTCTCCTAGCTTTAAAAAACTCCCAAACATCCAAACATTTAAAGCTATTTTTTTCTAGTAAGTGTGCAGAAATCTGGGCCAAAAATTTATATTGCCAGTTTCAAACAAACACTGATTTAAGTACGTTTGTGTCTAATAAACAGACCCTTAAGTACCACTAAGCTCTGATCAAACTTTAGGGTTTAAAATTCATTTTTGAATGGAGAATAAAACTGCTAAGTTAGATGCTGCTGAAGAAAGGCTGTGATTTCTTGGATGCATCAATATACTCTTTGGTAAAAAGGACCCAAAATTAATAAATTTGGTTTGTGTTTCTTCAAAAAATGCATGAGCTATCTAAGCACCCATTTACTTTCATTGCCTTCCATGTAGTAAGCTCGTGTTACTTTGCACACCCTCAGATTTAAAGACATGTGAGAGAAAACCTTTTGAAATCTCAATACTGGAAGTTATGCTCTCTCAGACGTGCTCTGGTGTCTGGTGAGGAGGCAGGAGTAGTTTTGAGGCAGATCATGAGGAAGGCATAACTACACTTTTGCCTATGGCCCAAGTGGAACGCTGTTGTTTTGGGTGTTTCTGATCTAAACTGGGCAGTATGCGTCCCCAGGGTACAGCACGTTTTGTCCCCAGTTTTGCAGACCTTGCATACAGACTTCTATAGGAATTGCATGGATGGGATCTCTACAGTGGGGTGCCTTTCTCCAGTAACATGATTTCCCTCTCTATTACAGTGCTATAATCCAAACAAATGTAATGAATTCTCGAGGGTGATGATACAGATGAGATTTCACCATTGCTGACAACTGCCGGAAGGCTGTGACTCAATACTTCTTTGCCCGTGAGCTATGAAATGGCTATTTCCATAGTATCGTTGCACTAACTGTTCCTCCTCTAAGTTACTACAATGACAATGAATCCCTATAACCCAGGGATGGCCAGTAATGAAGAATAAATAGCTTTTTGATAGAGGGACAGACGGGGTTACTAACGGCAGCTTCAATGGTTGGAATTGGGCATCATTGATAATACTGCCTAAATTTAATTACTTCGTTTTGTGACACACAGTCTCTCCCTTGTCTTAGGTTAATGGTTTCGACTTGCTGTTGTGGGGAGAATAATTTTTGCCTGGAAAGGGAAGAAAGGTGATTTTGAAGTTATGAAAAATGTGAATTAGTTTTCTGATATTTATAGCAGAATATACATATAGTAGACAGTATAGTATCTTTCTGTTATTTGAAGCATTCACAACATAATCACTGTATTTCCTGAGCTTACTTTCAAAGGAGACTGCCCAACAGCTGCACTAAACAATCCAATAGCTAAGCCAGAAAAGAAGTCTATTGTTATTTATGTTAGAAGATGAATGCGATCATGTGTAGTTTCAAATCATGAACTCCTAACCACACTGTGAAACCATGAGGACAGAAAGCCCGGGCTAGTACATAAAAGCTATTTGACACCCAGCAGAGGAAACCAGTGTATTCCATTTTAACCATGAAAGAAAGTAATTATATCTAATGAGAAACAGAATGTAATGTTATGAATTTAATGAATTTATGCAAATAATTTTTATCCCAACAGACATTTTTCTTAAATATTTTTCATACTTTCATTCTACATTGGATCACTATGGGTTTTAGGTAAATAAATGTTTTTTACTTAATTTTCTCTTTTATCTTACTGGACTGATTTTATTTTCAGAAAGACATATGCCAAATTTATCTTATGTTAGTTTTAACATCAGGCTATCATCTGAGGATTTAGGTAAGAGATAAATTTATGAATAGGTGGTGTCTATTTCTGTTTTCAATTCTCCCTACTTACTGTTGTTGTTATCATTATCACAGCATCGGTAAGGTTGCAGAATGTGACATTTTAAAGATACGTTTGCTAGTGGCTTTTTCAATTCCTGTTTAACTTAAACGTTTCCTACTTCATTCAACTACCCCTACAATTTACATTAGTCAACACTCCATCAATAAAACCATCAAAATGATCTACTACATTGTAGACAAAAGTTATTGTGTCAAGTTGACACTAATCAGTTAATTCCAGTAAACCTTCAGATAAACAAAAGCTTGTTGTCTATTACTGATGTGTGTGATTAGCCCCCTGTATGTCCTATAGCTATGCACATCTATAGAGATGTATCTGGCAGACACTTGGCCTGAGGGCTCTATATGTAAACCAGGACAGGATCTATAGTTAATGATGTTGACCCTGACTCCCTCAACAGAGATTGGATTCAGTCCTCATAACATCCCGACAGCTGATATGTATACTGTGCTAATAATATTATCAATTACTTATGCTACTGTGATTCCCAGTGTGTAAAGCTCATAAAAGGTTCTTTCACATATTTTTTTTCTATGTCCCCGCTATCCTACTGATCGCGTGCTAGTTCGATATTTTTCATTCTGAAGCCCATTTATTTCATAACTGTAGCAAAGGTAGCAAGGATGTCATGTCCTACATTCTGGGTAACATGGTAATTATTATTTCAGTTTTCTCTTCCACATTTCCTTTTTTCTAGAGAAGATGGACTGAGAATTTATTTACAGGTCCTGTGATTTTAGTCTAGAAGGTCTGTAAAAGCAGCCAGTGATCTAAGAGTTCTCTAAGTGTATATGTTCAACTGGAGAAACTTCAAAAGTCTTGCATTTGCTTAAAACCAGACCAGTGTGTCATTTCTCTCAGCTGGAGTAGTCAAAACGCAGTGATCTGAAGTATGTAGATATTCCAAAAGCTCAGTCATAACAAAGCAAGTGCTGGTGCCATCTCTGTCACTGCAGAGCACTTCTGCCTTGCCCGGCATGTCAAATTGGTAACGATGGTCTGTGTACAGTGAAGATCAGAGATTTTGGTCATTTTTAACCCTGAACAAACCCCTGGCTATGCTATAAACATTATCATGTTCCTCTTAAGAAATGTTTTGCAATAATACTAGAATTTATTTAATTTTTAAAATTTTGTGCTAGACCAAGCAAGTTGAATACGTAAGGCTCTACACACTACTATGAATTTTGTACACTGTGTGTGCATGCACACAAAAGCCTCCAGATTGTGTCTTCTGAGGCAGGGCCCTATCCTTCTCCATGTTTGCAAAGCTTTAAGTACCTACGATATGCTTGCACGAGAGCAGGTAACTACAACATGAAGGAAGGCTTTATGGCTTGGCATAGCATTTCTCTGTCCTGCTCTGTCTGCACTCACAGAGGCCACTCTTCTGGCTCTCAGTCCCCATGGTGTGCCATGCTCTGCACAGGGTGGAAGCTGCCAGCAGGCCAGTTCTTCCTTTGAGCAGCCAGATAGCAAGGCTGAGCTGTGCTCCCATGCACTGAGCAGCTCTGGTTGAAATGATGACAGGGACCACTGCTAAAAATTAAATTCTGCCTTATTTTTTGTGCAGTTCTTGTGAGTCACATTTGCGAATAGTAGTGAGAGATTTAATGATCGCATATTTTTTATCTTATTTCACTTCAGTCGATGCCAATTTTTTTCTGTTACTGTCGACTTAGAGCTCAAAGTAATTTAGTAATTGATTCTAAGCACAGCAGCTTACCAATGGCAGCCCTCTGTTCAGGGGAATATCTTTGCTAATTTTATCCATCAGAATGAGATTACCATGCTAATCTCTCCCAGCCCTGGTACCTTGGTCTGTTGGGACACACTGATGCAAATGATGTTATTAAACACAAACCCTTCACCCAAGACAGGAGAAAAATGAAAGCAGGAGAAATGAGCAAATCAGAATCTGTTACAAGGATTTACAAGGCTGAACTGGCATTGCATGTGTGTGTCCTCTTTGTCACCCCTGAACCTTCCTGGGTCTAACCTTTTTGAAATAATCTATGGTTGATTGTTTGTTTATATATTAATTTTTGTTTTCTCCTCAGAAATATTTGGCTACCTTCACATATTCTTTTAAGGTGTAGCAGCCATGACTGTTATAAGAGAAGGGTTTTTTTCTCTGCGATAGTCTACCTGCAGCCCATATCAATTAATAAAGTCTATCAGCATCTCAAATCTCTTTTCTCTTGGGTTAGAAAGGATGCACTGCATGTGGCAGCTCTGAGTGACAGTGCTGTAATCCTCTCTATCTTAATCATGGGTGCTTTTGAGAGGACTACTCTGTTCTTGGCCATTCAGGAGAAAATAAGCCTTCAGTTAGGGTTTTTCATCTGCTACTTTTTCTGTCCTGTTTTGGAGTATGTCCATCAGCTTGGTAACTCCATCCTGCAAAAGATGGAGATCCCTGGCACAAGTCCTGCAAAGCACTAAAGCATATGCTTAACTTGCAGGGGCCACACAGAGCTCCGGCTGCAGCTCCCTCTGCACTGCATAATGGAATCTGCTGATAACTGGGCCTCATCTAGCTCGGCCTGATTTCAGATTCACTTTCAATCAATAAGAAGCCTTTTAAAATCAGGTCAAATTTGACCCTGAAAAGCGGTTTTGGCCCATCTGTAATTTAGATAAGTTCCATTCGAAGTGCAGACTGTTAAGCAGATGTTGCTGAAAAAACAGTGTAGAAAGGGCAGCATCTCTTTGTACAGCACATTTCACTAATTCTTGATGTTCTGTGATATATTATTATTTATTTGTTGTTTTTCTTTAGGAAAGAAAACAGAACATTTCTCCAAGTCATGACTCAAAAAATCCAGAAAATACAAGGATCTTCTGTGGTCTTCTTACGCTCCTAAACTTTGTGCTTAGGTAGTTAAAAAAACAATGTTCAGAACTTCTCTCTTGCCCTAACATGTCATCTCATTACAAGAATCACTACGAATGACAGAAAGTAATTTGTTTAATTGCATTAACATTTTTATTATCAAACCACAACAGAACCATGTATAATATGTTAATTTGTTTTCTGCCTTTTCGTTATTTAATTCTATTTTCTTTTTAGTTTGTTTAATTTATTGTTTTTTCTTCTCTAAACAGCTTTAAAACAGTCAAAAATTAAGCTATGCTTTCATAAAAGAAAAAAATAAAATATATACATAGCTGCAAAGAGATCAAGTAGTCTAAATTAATGTACTGAATGTAATTTCCGGCTTATATTTGAGCAGAGAAAGGGAAGATACCTCTAAATACTCCATCAAAGGTTAAAAATGCAAAACATGATTGTGTTCAGAAGAGTTACACTCCCAAGGGTGATTATCTGAAAGTTTAAATTCTCAAGGGTAAATTAGGAGAAGCACTTGTGGGCAGAGTATGTCACCGTCTACTTTTATCAAGCCAATATTTTTGATAGACATATATATTACGTTGGCAGTTTAGAGAGTTCACCAAACACCCCAGTTCCTGAGAAAAGCTCAGATCTGGAAATTTACTTAGAATTGCTGTTTTCAGTGCAGCAGAGTCAGAGGTCTGTGGTGTCACAACACAGCTGCCCCGGGGGCCAGATGCTGCTCCCTGTGCTCCTCCCTGCGCTCCTCCCTGCGCTGCTGGAGCAACATTCTGAGCATCACCGCACAGTGATGTCAGCAGGAAGGTCAGCAAGAGGTGCTCCGCCTGCCACTGAAACATTCATCTTCCTCATGTGCCCCACAGAGAGAACATCATTTGTAGACAAACACTGTCCAACATCTGACTTAGTCACTTGTTATTTACGCGTGGTCATTAAATCCTTTTTGAGGTTGAAGATATTCTCTCCTACATAAGAAAGCGCTGTTTCAAATATTCAATAAGTACTTCTGAAGTGAGTACCTTGGAAGAGAAAATACAGAACGTTTTGCAAATGGCCAGAGCACTCACTTCAGGCTGCATTCTTAGTTCATTGACACTGCAGAACTGAAATAAATACCTGCTTATTCAGCTAATTGATGTAGTACTTTCCATACTTGCAAATTAGGTACACAGCACTCCCCTCCCATTTTGGGAACCTCTTAGCAGTAGTATAAAAAAAACCAGCTGGTCTATGCTTTTCTTGATCAGCAGAAGATATGCTTGTTCACAGTCAGAACAAGGACAAGATTCAGGGCTACCATACAGCAAATGGGCTGGGGTATTTTCCAAATGCAAAACAGCTAAGCTGCATTTACCAAAGTGCTAGCATTTGACACATAAGAGGTAATGTCCTTGGATGTGGTTACTTGCATGGTCATGCCTGCATATGCATGCCTGGCATTCTCCTCTTGCACCTTGCCAGGAGATTTTGGGGGAATGGGAACTTCCTAGACCCTGCCAGGGAATGAGGTCTGGCACAGCTTGGGCTATCACTGTGAACACCTTCTCAGGGTCCACTCAGGGTTCCCTCGCCTCTCCACCTCATATGAAGTTGTCTGCTTCCTGAGAAATGGCAGAATCCGGGTCTCTTCACCCACGTCAAGGCCACACTGGCAAGTAAACAACAGTCAGGAAGAGAAAGGGGAATTTATTCTGCCATGGTAGGCACCAAGACATTTGGTGGATATGCATGAAAACAGTGACCAAAACAACCCAGTGTGCTCACAGAGTTTGTCTGAATGTCAGAGCAGGTCGTGGCTGCTGTATGGTTTTCCACCTGGGCATTGCTAAACTATAGCAGCTGGGAGTTCCTGTTGTGGGGCTTCCCTGACATTGTCCCTTCCCTTTGCTCATAGTCCTTACCTGCATGTGCTGTTGGGCTCTCTTGGATGGCAAACTAGTCCTCAAAGCAGACTCTGGTGTTTTGCTGGCTTTTTTCCTCTTGTTCTCATCTCTGAAGAGAATCATTGTTCTCTGCTCACATGTCCAGGAAAGTGCTCTCCCTTATCAGGAAGTCTGATTTTTCTTGGTGGCTGATTTGTAAAGCAAATGCAGTCAAAACCTTCCCCATTCTTCCCTGCAGCCAGTCTGGGCTTCACTTTTCCCTGAGTACCCTTTAATAGGCCACCAGCATTTAGCTTTAGACAAGTCTCTTGCTTGATGTGTATAATATCCGTTTGCTTGTGAAGTCACATTATTTTATGTAGCAAGAAACAGAAGTAATACAAGTGCCATATAAATTGGACAGATTTCAGTTAATCCCTGGCACTGCATAGAGAGCTCACATGCATGGAAAGATGTCAGGGGAAGATATGAAAACAAACTGTGCCTGACTTTGCATTATCTGAATAATTGGCCTACAGAGTATCCTGCTGCTTCCAATGTCATATATTGCTACCTAACTCATAGGGGACCAAACACTAAGTCTAGTGGGGGCCTGTTACCCCTGTATCATCCATGCATTTGTAAAAAGATGAAGGGGACATCAGAAGAAAGACAAGATTTTTTTCATGCCACAATAAAATTAGGATATTGAAATTCCTGCTGTACAGAAAAAACAAGAGTGCTGAAAGAGGGACATATATACTGATAGCTGATGCAGAGGCTGGCAGCTGTCTCCTGAGGGAACAGAATGGCTGAAGGTTGGGGTTTGGTGCGGGACTTGGGAGATGGGGCTCTGCCTGTCCCCTTCCATCATGTCCTGGCAGAGTCTTTAGGCTTGAGGTGATGCAGTTATATGGGTAAACTCTTCAGGCAAAGGGCTCCTGGCAAGCTGCAGCTCCCAACAGAGCTCCAGTCAAGTCTTCCATGCTGTTCTCCCTGCAAGAGCTGCAATGTTTTCCCACTGCTTGACCAAATATTTCCCACAAAAGGCAAGTGATAAACACGAACACACACAAGCCCAAAACAAAACCCTCACAGCAGCAGGCTCTGATTTTCTCTCCCTAACTGGGGAAGGGACATGGAAGAGCTCTGTGTCCATGGAATTATGGCACTTGATCTCCTATGCTGCGCGAGCATAACTGCACTTGAGGCTTACCTTGAAACTCTGTGTGCATTCGTTGATAACCCCATTATGAAACTCAAGAGACCTAATGCAATTGTGTCTAGGAAGATTTACTTGTTAAAAGGAAAACAACTTTCACATAAATAATTTACTACAACAGAAAAATAATCCTCTGTGCTATCATACTTGCATTGAAACTAATCGAAGGGAGTTATTTTTAAATTGCTTGGAAGCGTACTGCTCTCATTCTATTGTCAATAAATATGCTCCATTTCAGCACAATGCTTCACTAAATGCATCTGAATTTTCAAGGGGAGCAGAATTGATCAGAATTTTTTAAAAAATGCAGAAAGAAAAAGTTCCTACAGCAAAATTATGAGATGGAAAATTCACAACTCCTTTAATAACCTGAAGATGGGGCTTTGTTCCTGTATTGATTCAGATCCAGCATCTGATTTGCCACTGAAGTTTTGCCATTGACCTCAGAGGGAAAAAATCTTTAATCGCCTGCTAAGATGGATTTGTCTAAATCTTGAAAAAAAAGATCAGAATTCAACCTCAATAAGCAACATTCAGAATTATAATAGATTTATGAAAGGCTTTGTTTGATTTCTTGATCTGACCACAACGAATTGCTAAATTTTTTTTATTATTATTATTTCTCTTGATTTCAGGGGTCAGCAATAAAACTGAGTATCCGCAAATGACGCTAAGATGAAATCTATACACAGTCAAGATTAGAAGCCAGAAATAATCACAATTTTTTTAAAATAAAATTTCTGGGCAGACAAATGGACAAGTCTTCTTTATCGTTTTTCTCCATCATTTTTGATAAAAGCTACTAAGTGAACAGTTCTGACTTCTAAAAACCTTGATGTTTTTTCATTAGAAGATATATAAAGGCATGGAGAATTTGTGGGTGTGTATTTTGATTGAAATGTCTCTTTTTAATGACAATAGTTTGTGTTAATGGGAAATCCTTCCAGAAAATTCTTACCATTAGTCTGAAATCTCTCTGAAATACTGATTTGATTTTATTTAGTAAGTGTGTAGTTCCAAGGATTCAGCAATAAGTGCTTGTCCTAGCATAAGTATTTTTGGGAGATTCATGCATATTCAATGGCTGTAAAAGGGCACTAAACACAGGTTTGTGTAAGAACTGCAGTATGTATCAGCATAAGAGGAATTTTTGCTTCCTATTTTCACTCTCCCCTGCTCTTTATATAAGCCCTCCAGGAGGTCTTTTATACAGCTGTGTACTCCCTGAGCATGGTTTAACCATCATGGGATATATTTCAATTCTTATAACTGTTAAATATAGACAGACTAATTCAGTTTTAGTCGAAGTCCCAAAAAGGCATCAGAGAAATCATGTCACCTCTTGTACCTGAATGTCAGTACTTCAGAAGTCACCTTCAGAAGACATCATCTCAGTGTCTGTTATTGTCCCATTGTGTCATGGCTTGGATCTTCATGCTGTTAAAAACCAACCTGCTAATTTCCATGCACAATCTAATAAATGCAAAGGAGTCAGTGTGGAACAGTGTCATTCACAGCTGGTTGTTTTGTGTTTCTGCAATTAGTGTAGCACACACAATTACTGCTGTCGATACTCTTCGGCTGAACCTACCTAACAACTCGCTCGCTCTGCCAGAGCCACATCCCATGGTCCCCCAGCTTACCTCTCCCTCTTCCCCCTGTGCTACCATGAGCTTCTTCCTTTCTTTCTAAGTAGGCATAGTGTCTGACTAAACCTTTTTCTGGTGTTGGGCATTGGCAAGGTATTTCTTTTGACAAGGATTCTCCAGTGTGAATTCAAGCTAAAGCCTTTCTCTAAGAGGCGGAGATAATTTGGGTTATTTGCCTGTATATTTTCATGCAATGTGTGGAAATATAATTACTTCTGAGTCTGCTATTGATCAAACTTGGTTGAAATCAGACAAGGGTCTCAGAAGTTATTACAGAAAGGATAAAGAAGGACCCAGACAAACGTGCCAGCAACATTACTGCGATGAACTTCATTTCTTCAGGAAGCCAGGCAGAAAAATTATTCCTCCACAGGGTCTAATTTTGTATAGACAGAGATACCAGAACATTAATGCATAAAAATTGCAAATAACACTAAGGCTCTGCTATCAGGTGGAAGAAATTCCAGTGTGCTGTTCGAGACCATTCCCCCTCAACATTATCGCTCCTCCTCAGCATGGATAAGGACAGCATTATTCGTATGTGCATGAGCTGCCAGGGCAAAACATCTGGCGTAAGGCAACCAGTTTGACTTCCACAGCTGCTGCAATCTGTTTCTAAAACGGTCTTAATAGCCCCATGAAAAATCAGCCCAGTGTATGGGTGATGTTCCCATGCCAGGAAGACGCTGTGCTGCAAGCCAGGGATCCCAGCACTGTGTAGGAATGTAGGCTCTTTCTCTCCATAGATACTTTTGACCCATGTTTTCTGCAAAATATGGCCACCAGTGTCAAAGTTTGCTGTAGAGACTCTACTGAAACCAAAATACAACAGATGTTCTAAAAATTCATTACCTTGTAGCATTTAGAATCATTTTTTACTTAATCTGTGTAGGTGAGAACCTAATGATGACAGCACCGGCTTCTGGCAGCTCCTGATTACCCCACCGCACCTGATGAGTAATGGCCATACCTTTATTGAGGCTGCACATGATAGAATGCATTGGTGTCAGGCTGTTGGTGTCAGACAGGAGCTCTTCCCAGCTGCTTCAGGCTCCTCTGGCTCTCTTACAAGCAAATTTGAGTTTTTAGAGCACCCAAGTCCAAGCATGGTTCCCAGATTTTCAGGACAGTCTCTCATTTTGTGGATGAGCAGTAGGACTGCACCATAGGCTTGAAGAAGCTGCCTGCAGGTCTGGTTCCATTACATCCATGAACTTTTTTATTCACCTGGGCTTTGCCCACATCTAATGGTCTATCCATCACACAAAAATTGGGGGGTTTACATTTTCATTTCTTGGCAGATGCAGGCCCCTCACCATCTTATTTGCTGTCGCTGCTGTACTCAAGTCAGCAGATGACACATCTCCTACAGTAAGCAGAAAAACAAGGGAGTATCTGCCTTCAGGACGATAACTAGGAGCAGGGAGAACTTGCAGTGTTATTGTTGCATCAGTGCATTCCCTCTTGTCGAGGAGAATTACTCTCTGTAGCTGAGAGGTAATTTAACTCTCAGGCTCATTCACCTCTTGGCCTCTGTGTTGTTGCTCTGAATATAATGGCTGTGGGTGTGGGAGGGAATGGGCTATGATAGGAGTGTGCGGCCATTAGGGGAAAGGATGGAGTCCCCAAAGCACTTCACACTGCTGTGGTGACACCCAGAGTGACTTTTTGTCCACTACTGTCCTGCCTGAATTAGAATTGGCGGGGAAGGGGTGAAAGGACTCGAATTCTGTTCCCAGTTCTCTGAGTCATCTGGTTCGCTGAAAGGTATTTTGAAATGCAAAGTGTAGTCCTCTCATCTTTGCTGTAGTGGCATTATTTAAAACACAAATATAGCTAAACTATTCAAATCCACAAGTTAAAAATATGCGTGAAGTCCCACCCTCCCACAGCCTGACTCCAGAATTGCTGAAAAATACTTGGTTAAATAGTGGCGGTGTAGTAAAATGGTGTACTCATGGTCCGAAATGGCTGTGCTGCTCTGACCATTGCTGAGAATTTCTCCATTGTTCTAGCCAAGGAGTCCATCAAATGGGCTGTTCAAGCTTGAGTTTTTCATTACACCCGGTGTTTGTGGTTTTATTTGAGGTTTTTTTTCCTGCTTTGGAGTTGTCAAGAAGCAGTGGATTCACAGCATTATTGATGTCAGTGGTGGTAAAAGCAGGTTGGTTCCTTGGAGTATCCCACCCAACCATGCTGCATCTCTCAAAGGTGAGGTGAGTGAGCCCTGCAGGGAGCTCCTGACTGCAGTCCTTCTGCTGCGGAGAAGAGTCACAAAGCTGCACATCCAAACTGTGACATGCCTTGTTCTGGTTTTGGCATATCAAAGTACCCAAAGAGTGGCATGGAATTTGTGGACAAATCACAGATAATATGGAAGTGGACTGGATTTGGACAGTGAGCATTTAAAGTGCTAAAAACCCCCTGCAAAAATCTTCAGTCTGGGCACCCAGGTTTAACAATTTTGACCTCAGTCTCAGTTGTCATTTGCAAAATAGGAATAATGATATCGTCTGAGGGGTTTTTTTAGATACAGCAAAGAAATCCATGGATATTTTTTAAGCACTGAGGCACTGAAATGAAAGCTATATAAAAGCAATCACACAGAAACCAATGTCTTCAGTTCAGATTTTGAACAATTTGTGGTAAATAATGCTTGGGGATTAAGATTTTTAAAATAGCGAATTTTTAATAAGTATTTATTTTGTCCATTGCATAAGGCAAGAAACTTGTGGAGAAAACCTGCATGATTAAGTAAAAAAAAGCACTCTCTCTCTCTCTCTCAGTTTAAGATTTTGTTTACAGTTGCATAGGCAATTTTTATACAAGTATTTTAAGTGTTTGCCTTTGTTATCTCAGCATTCCTGCAACTGTAATTTTCTGAGTAGAAATATATGTACCCTCCCCTTTAACTGCTGCTTTCTCATCATTTATTTAAGAAAACATTTGAATTGCTTTAGAAGTCTTGTGAAGTTAATTAAATAAATTTAGGGATAATTAAGTGTCATAAAGCATGATATAAACTTGTTGATGTCAAGCAGAATGTTTAAAAATTATGACAATGATAGGTAAATTTGACATATGTCAGTATTTTTTCCATAAGTTTATGTCCTAGATAACCACATCTGTTTTCTTTTCCAGCCTTCCCACTCCATATAATTCAGGTTTATTTTGTTCTCTAGCTTGATTACATTAAATACATTGCTATTTTTTTAAGCAAAAATTGTCTTCTAATCATGTGTCTCAAAATACCTCTGTCAAACACCATTTTATATTAACATTTTTAACAATATAAATGTTTGACTTGGGTTAATTAAAATATATTATTAAGACTGTATTTTTTCTATATTAAAAAATTGATTGCATTTTACATCTTCCTTGCTTTTGTTAGAACAGCCCCACCACAAGTTGCTGTTTACCAGCCTGTTGTCTATGTCTCTGCACATTGACCTTTGTTGTAAGATCTGCTATAGACATCACAAACTCTCACATCAATTTACTACAATTGGATGTGGCATCTTCCAGCTAATTTGATTTAGGAAGAAATGCACCTGGCTCTGTTTTTCCCTATAGAATGTTGAGGGACTTGAGAGTCCTCCCAGATGCCATCTATCTGAGTAGCCCATGTGTTTTTCAAGGTCTAAGCAGTTTGTCTTCATCTTCCAAAATGTAAGCTGTTTTAACAGGAGAGTAGTTAAATTATTTAATGCAAAAATAAAATTAACATTAGTTGCAAAATGCATACATGCATGAACATACATAAATATGCATGTGTATATATGTATAAAGTGTGTATGTTTTAAATTATATGTAAAAATATATAATGTATATCTACACATATTTATATATATACACACATGTATGCATATAAAATGAAAATATGTTCCTATGTCACAAAAATATTTAATATTCTGACTTTTTTACAAATCTGCCTTTCTTGGTTTTTAACATTAGGTCATTACTGGGACTTTCTGCAAGAAAAAAAAATATTTCAGGACTTGTGAAACTTTCCAGGCACTGACTTGGATCACGTGGATGAAGCAGGTTATGAAGATCAATCCTGTTGCAGCTACAGGAACATACAGAGAATGAATCACAGACTTCTGCATTCTCTTCCATCTCTTAGGTCCGAAAGTAAAACAATGATTTAATGCATATACATGAACCTTCTTACCATGTAAGAACCTTGGGCAATCAAGCAAATTAAATAACTGGATATATAGTTGCAAAAGGCTGTGGTGATCAAAATGAGTCTGGACAGTTCAATGGACAAGTTTGGTGTGATCCTATGAGAGCAGGAGTTGCCCTGAGCAGAGCCAGCAGAGGATGGTCCCACTGCACTCAGCAATACTCCAGATGTTTTCACTGGATGATTTTTTTGCATGGAGGTTGGGTAGGTGAGGGAAGAGGGTTGTTTACTGAAATATTATTTTCAGGACTAACTACTTCAGTTGATAAAATACATGTGATAGCATAAGCACAACATACTATACTTTATTGCAAATGGAAAGCCTAATTTAAATGAAATTATTTGAAAACTCCTCATTTTGGCTCTTCAGAACTACAATGGCTCTGTTTGTTGACAAGTAGCTTGGCAATAGTCACCAGATGCAGTGTTCTTCAGGAATCCAGCAGCTTTCCCTGACACTGGATGCAGCCTGATCCTTGCATGCAGATTAAAAGTCATGCTGGGTGGGTTCTGGGTCTGTGCTTCAAAGTGGGAGTGAGGTGAGGAAGGGAGCAAAATATGGTTTTTGCACAGATTGGAGTCTAGGACACACGGGGGTGAAATCAGCCCACGTAAGAGGGAATTGGGTAGAACAAAGTGGTTAAAAGCATAAATATCTGCTCTCAACAACAACAGTAGATATATTCAGTGTGAATTATGGCTATGGAAATACAAAATTAATTAAGGTAATAGTGATGGCAGTACTTAAAAAACAAACAAAAAATCAACAGTATGCTACAGGGTTTTTTGGTACTTTGATCACAAAAACTAAAAACCTCTGTGTGAAAGTAAAAGGAAATGATTTGTTAAAAGTGAAGTTGGAGAACCAGACTCTGAAATACTTCGTCTGCTCTGTCTGCTCTTTCTTTTCCCTGGGAGTACAGGTCGTATATCCAGATGAGCATTTTGTATCACACAATGTTTCCAGTTTCAATAAAATAACTGAATTACATGAAACAGAACTGTTTAGAACTGTTTATACATTTGAAATCTACATTGGTTATGCCTTTGCAACAAAATTTTTAAATAATTTCTGGAAGCATTTAGGGTATTTGCACTTTCAAACCATTCAGGGAAATATGAAGTAAAAAAAAAAAAATTGGGTTTTGTTAACAAAACTTGCAATGAAGCCTAGGTCTAGAATACAGCCATCTTTTATTTTGTAAGTATATTTCTTTATTTTCTCACAGAATACTCTTTGGCAATGGTTCCTCTTTTCAGTTCATCAGTAATTTCCATTTACTGCAGTGACACCTAATGGCAGGAGAAGCAGAGCTGACCCCCCCCCGGACGCCTTGCTTGCTGTGCAACAAAGAGGGGGGGGGGTCGCCTTTTAAACTGATGGGGAATGTGTGGATTCTTTCCTCGCTCCTCAAAGAGCAAACAGACTTTGCAGCAATCTGGAAAGCATTCAGCTGCAGGAACAAAAGCATCTAAGCGAAAACCACAGCCCTTAGAAAGCCAAAGATCTAGCTTTGCAATTTTTTATGCTCTTGTAAATGCTGAACTTCCACTAAAAGTAAGGAAACATAGCTAGGGCTGAATATTAAAACAACTAATATTGAAATGATATGTAGTAGTTCTTTGTGGCATATGGTCATGACTCTACATCTGGAAGTTTCAGGCTCAAGGGGGCTAATGTTTGTGATGGATATTTTAAACTCATCTGTGCTAAAAGCTGCCAGAAAGTGAGTTATTCAGGTCAGAATAAAAGTTGGCAAGATATATGCCAAAGATGTTCAGAATTTACTTCTGTGTAACAAGCTTATAAAATACCTTTTTATGCAGCTAAGACCAGCTGGACGGAAGTTAATCAGCCAAATGCAATTATAGGAGGTGTAAGTCTTATTAATGCATTAGGAATTCTCATGGTACTACTGGACCATTCCAGATGTGTTGATGCATAATGAGTACAGCATAACCTTGATCAAGAAGCCAATCTGTCTGGTCTCCTCATCTCTTCTAATAATGTATATAATATTTACTTGTGATAGCTCAGCAGGGACTAATATAAGTAATAGGTTCTCATTCAAATAAAGACCTCATTTTCTAATAAAGGCAGCTTGGTATAAGCCTGAAATGACAAAATTTCACTTCATCTTTAGTAGAAAATGACATTTCTTTAAAGATGTAGCTAACCAAAGGCAGGTCTTATTCAATATTCTGGCTGGGACAGGTGTGTTTTGATGCTATAAAAGCCAAACAAAATGATCAGTTTTGTGTTAGACTAGTGGCAGACGTTTTTTACTGAAATATTGGACAGCCAGCTTCAGGGAGCTGGGTCCTCCAGACTGCTCCAAAATGAGATGGCAACCAGGAGAGCTGGGAAGGAAAACCAGATTGCAAATCTTGGGAGAAAATTTGGGACCTGTGAAGACAAGAGGTTTGTTTGGGGTTTTGTTATATCATACTTTGGCAGGGTTCTTCTCTGCTGATTTCAAGGGCTATTGAGAAAAATCTACCAGCTGTGTCTCATTAAGCCACTTCTTCCTCTGGACAGGAAGAAAAAAAAATTTAAAAAACACCACCAAAACCAAAACCGAAAAACCAAACCAAAAAAAAAACCGGAGGAGGAGGTTTGAATCTGACCTGCCTACACAAGCTACCCATAAAAAATGTCCCTACTCTGTTTTCACCTTCTGATTATTAACATGGCATTCATGGATCAAATTTCTTACCTGCAAATGAGTTATTAACTGGGTAGCCACGGGGACACCAGCCTTTACCCTCAGACATTTGCACAACTCCTTGACCATCAGTAATTATTTCCCATTACAAGGGCTGCCAGCAACCTCCACGCTATGCTGTTGTTCCGGTAGTATTCTGGCATCTAAAAAGACCACAACAAATCCACGTCTTTCCCATTTGTATTGACATTCCCCAAAGGAGGCATGGTTCTTCTTAGGGACCTATTGTCCTCTTTGTACATACAGTCAACTCCCATTAATCTCATTAATGAGACCTACATTCCCAAACTGGAAGGAAAAAATTCAGCTGGAAGGAAACAAAGATTTCCCTGGGAGGCAAGAAGGGAGCTAAGGAGACCATTAAGTTCTCCATCCCTCTGCTCCCCTCTCTGCAGTTACCCCAGAAATGCCCATGGGACTACCTGTGCAGCAGAGTGGGGCCACCCACCCACCCCCATCAGCTCAGCCCATGACTGATTACACATGTAGGAGGGAAGGGAAGGAATGGGGAGGAACAGGAAAGAAAACAAGTGCAGTGTCTATCTTGGCCCTTCCTGCAGAGATCAATGTGTGGTGACATTTAGTTGGCGTTTCTTATGGTCCTCGGAAAACACGAAGGCAGGAAGAATGACTGTGATGCATTCACTTGTGTGTACGGCATTTTCATCTCAGGAGAGGAAACATAATCAGCCATTTAACCTTTCATATTTTTTTAATAAATTTCACTGAATCAAATCTGGAAACACTGTTGCAGGCTTAAAATAAGCCTCATTTTGCTAAACTGCTAGGGAATAAAACTTAACAAACGGTCTCTGCTGGAAGAAATAGGTTTTTTGCAGGAAGTGGTACAGCCCAGACAGAGTAATTACCATGTCTTATTGAAGCTCACTTTTCCTGCCCTTCTGGTGCCGTCTGAACAATGGAACTTCTCCCATCTCCTGTCTGGGGTGAGGTACCCCTTACCTCTCCTTTCCCAAGAGCAAGCATAGCCACAACCCCAAAAAAGTGGTACATATTTCAGTGACCTAAAGATCAGGCAACTGTCTTTGTGGCATCAGAGTCCTAGAAGATGGCCCTGATACAGAGCACTGTGGAGGCTGCGAGTTTTATCTGGGTGATGACTAATGAGAAATACCATCATGGATGCATATAAAACAGAAAGTTATCCCAGACCTGCAGTAACAGAACAATCTGCTTCTAAGTCTGCAAAGCTTACAAGTAAAAGAGAAGCCAACTGGATTCATGATGACATCCAGGAGTGAGTAAATCAAGATTTTCACCTAGGCCCAGGGTCTGAAGGGGCTTGCAAAGCCCCAGGCCCATGTGAGGAGCCTGGAGCCATGACTGTGCCTGGCCCACATTGCCCACATGCAAGTATAGGGCAGCCTGTGCTTCTGGGCAGAGGGGAGTCCTGCGCAAAGCAAGCTCCTCAGCCAAGGGAGTATGTCAGAGGTGAGCTGGGAGGTGGCCAGGTTTCTTGTCCCCCATGCACTGTGATGCCCCTGCCACCATCCATCTGGATGTATGCTGATGCAAATGGGCAATAGGGTAGGAGCAAAGTGAGGTGGAGAGTACGGATGGATGCGCAGAGTGGGGCCATGGGAATACATTCTGCCTTGGTGCTCTGAGTCATCCAAGAGGGCTGGTGCCAAGGAACTGCTCTGCTGCGACTGAAAAATTGAATTTTGCCTGTGAGTACTGGGAAGACTTGAGTCAGCCCTGCATCTGCTACTGTATTTAAAAAATAATAATCATTTCCCAGATTATGTATCATTATTGCCTTTATGGTCTATGTCAAATGAGTTCAGCATTTTTTCAGAATTTGAGACTTGAAGATAGAGCATTCAAAAACCTGTGTCTCACATCAGAAATTGAATTTAATTGCTTAACATCCAACAAACATGTTGTGAACTGTGGCTGCAGCCCCCCAGATGCATGGCAGGACAGCCTGGGTAGAGAGGCAGAGAAGCAGAGGGAGGATGCCTACCCAGGCAGGCAGCACTGTGGCTGTCAGCAGTAAACATCATCTACTGAGACTTAAACATGCACTGAAAGGTAAGGATATTCTTGAGGGATTAGTTGAACAGAGGTTGCTTTAATCATATGCTTGGTTCAGTCCTTCAGCAGAGTTTCTTCCTAGGTGGTAAAGGGCCATCCAAACACTGATCGTCGCATGCGTTACACCTCCTCTTGTGGTTAGCTCTGCTGGTTAGCTTGTACTTTCTTTCCCACAACAAAGGGTTTTCCTGAGAGCATAGCTGTATCAGGAGAGAATGAAAGCTGGCTGTACACAGGGGCAGCCCCTTGAACTGGGAAGCACAAGATCCCTTACACAGCACATACCGTGCAATTCACTTAACAGGCATAACACCACAGTCGAAGTCACCTCTACCATGCTCCTGTGCCAAGTTTTGGCTGCCTGCTGCCAGCCCACCAGCCTTGAAGGGCTACTCACAGGTGAAATGCATGGAGTGATGCTGCTCCTACCAAACTCTCTCAGCCTCTGCCCATCAACAGGATCATTTCCCTGCTGCACATCAATCATGTATCCAAACTATACAATACACTTAGGACTGCACAGAACAGTTCATCCATGTTTTTTGCAGAAGCGTTGCAAATTCAGACAGTAGAAAATGTTTAATGTTATCAGTCCTCCATGTTACAGAGCTCCTCTGGATTGATCTTTGGAACTTTTGTGGATATTTTCTTAGGCAAGCAGGAAAAAAATGGATGCACAATGTCTGAAATAAAAGCTCGGCATACAGTCATACAACTTAACACTAAGGAAAGTAATTTTGACCAGTGAAAGAATGGATTTCTCCTAACTACCCCTAAACTGAACTGTCTTTTCTTGCCACTGGGACATCACTGGAGCCTGTACTCCTGCTCCTAAATCCAGGTCCATAGCTGTCATCTGTACACATATTGCCTTTGATGTCAGCCACTGGCCTGTGGAAAAGCTTTGAAGCCTTTGAAGTCACTTTTTTGTTTAGCAGACTTACTGTATTTTGTTAACACATGATAATGAAACCAAAACCCATTAGAACAAAAATGGTTTGAAATTTCCTGCTAACATCCCATCCTGGTGAATATGCAGAGCACAGAGGTTACTGGCAAGGTGACAGCTTGTGTAGACCCTGATGGGCTCGTTTGTCACTCAGTGCTGGGGATATTCTGTATGACTGGGGGTAAGGCGTTAAGAGGCATTTTAGGATTCTGGGTTCTGGAAGAGTTAATAATCTGTGCTGGGCAGGGGACACAGCTGCCTCACTACTATTTCAGTGTTTAAGCTAAGGAGATCAGGGAGCAAGGCCACTACCTTACAGCGATGTTAAACCTGCTCATCTGGAAGTGTGGGTTGACATTATGGAGAGGAAAGGAGATCCAGAACTGCAAAGTTTGGATTTATGTCTGAAAAATAAGATGTTCTTCAGTGTGCAGAATTTAACTGGAAATCTAATTAGTAAAGATTTTCTTTTTCTTTGGTGTGAGATGTCCTTATCTCAATTTCTAGTAATGTACAAGATACTAAGACAAGAGCCATCTCATGTTGTTAGGTCTGTTTTGCTTCCAGCCACTGAGTAAACTCAGATGTCTGTATGTATATACATATTTTTATTTAAAAAACCCCTAGACTATTTAAAACTTCCCATAAGATTTTACCATTAGTGCAGTTTTAGAAATCTGCAAAAGTTGGTTTCGGTCCAAATTTTATTTTTTCAAAATCATAACTGAAATGTTTCTGAGGAAGGGGTACAAATGTTGATGTAACTTTGATTTCAGTATGATTTGGGACTCTTTTTGTTTCAGAAGGAAGGGAATCAGCTGCACAGCCTGATGAAACACTGCAATGCTAAATATAAAGTTATTTAGAAATTGGGATTACTGACTATCTGCAAAATGGTTAAAGCTGGGCAAATTGTTCAGCCAAGCAGGGAGGAAAAAGATAAGTCAGATTTAGGATGTAACTTACAGCTTCCTCATTTCCAAGCTGCTCTGGCACCAGGAAAGCCAAAGCATTTACAGAGCTGCTCTAAGGACCCAGTGCTGCTGCAGGGCCCAGGCTCTGGGGAGAAGGGAGCAGCATCCCAGGCACCAGCTGGTCTCTCTCTGGTGCCCTGTGCCTCAGGCACAAGCTGGCTGAGGGTCCTTTTCTAACCTCTGAGAGAAATCTGCCTAACACAGGGAAAACCTGAGCGGCCTCGAAAAAGCTGTTTTCTACCCTTTTTGTATATGTTACATATTTAACCCAAGAGGAAAATAAATGCTTGTCCATGTCTAGTTCCTCAGAAACCCTTTACTCTCCTCAGGCGATGTTGGCTGTTACATAGGGAGCAGCTGAATGATTGGCAATGCATGGTCTGACGTGGGAGTGTTGGTAATACTTTTTGGAATGCACTGCTTTGACAATAAATTACCTCCAAATAGACAACCCCCCCCATTCTTTTTCTCCATATTTTGAAACAACTCTCTCTAGGTTTAAAAATCACCCTATCTTCTGGAATTTCAAGCAACATTTCTTATTTCCAGGGCTTTGAGCTTATCACAGAAAATCATCTCTGTTACGCACATGTTATATGTGTTATCCTTGGAGTCCTAGTTCTATTCAAATGAAACCCTTCAATAAAGGATAAAATTTTTAAAAATCCCTCTAATAAATTACTTATTCATCACATATCATAAGGGGCAAGGCCTTAAGGGGAAAGGGACTGTTTCTTTTAACAGCAAGGGTACCAAAAAACTTGTATGAGCTTCTACCTTGTATCTTTGGAAAGTGTGCTTTTGGTCACCTTTTTCTAACTAGACATTTTGGAAATAGATATTAAGGTGTAAATCTGTGCGGGAATCAATTCGGTTCCTTTCGGTAAAAATGCTTGTTACAATTACAACCAATTCCCAAAAAACCTCTTAAAAATCCATCTGTATCAATCTCTTCTACTGGCTAACGCTTTTTTTTCCCTAGGAGCCAGCTCTTCCTGAATGTCTGGCTCTTCCTTGTAGGTTCATGTTTGGATGACCCTGAAGAATGCCCTGCGCTGGCACAGTCCATCTCTCTTTCTAAAGCCTTTCAGTATCAAGAACTGACAAAATGCTTTAAATCATTCCTTAGGCCAATGTTCTTCGTGGCCCAATAAGTCAAAGCCAAGTTGTGATCAGTTCTACCTGCAATTTGACCACATGCCCTTATAGATCTTTTTCTTTCCTCCATTTTTTTTTAAATTTACCATTAGTCAAGAACTTGAAGGAAACTTTATTCAAGAAGCTAGAAATCTTAAACAAAAAAACCTAAACATGCATCAGCCCCCTCCCCCTGCAAAAAAAACAAAAAAAGGAAAAGTGAAAGAAGACCTTTAAGGTCCAAATTCTGTTATCAAGAAAAAATGCAAAGCAGCTGGAGACTGACCTGAATCTGGACACTGGAAAAAAGGGCAGAGGGGGAAGGGAAGAGAGTGGCAGCAGAGAGGAAGCAGAAATGTCCTTTATCAGCGGCATGGCATGGATCAAACCTGTACTGCTTGATGGTGATTGGAATTGTGCACAACATGAAACCGATACACAGCCTAATAATTTTAATACCTATAAATTATTACCTGAATTACCTAAACTTAGTCATGACTCTTCTTAGTTAAATATACTTACTATAACATTCTTTTTCATTATAGAAAAGGTTTAATTCTGTGTGGTTATAAATAATACTGTGTATTCCCACCAGTAGTTCAAATACAGAACAAGTGACGTTGCAAACACACTATATGTTACATAGTTAAGGCTATTAAGCAAATATTACTTCTGAATACTTGTTTCAAGAAAAAAAAGGGACTTTTTCATCCACCTCAAAACAAAAAACACTGTCTACAGCATAAGGCTCATATGTGCAATGTGTAAAAGAAAACATAAATAACAATAACGCTCCAAAAGCTGAACTGCCATGGGGTGTCTGAAATTAGTGAGTCCTGATGCTGTCTTGTGTGATCTCCGTGTCAGGTGCAGATCGCCGAGAGCCGCCTCGCACATTCCTCACAGCCCTGAGCTGCTGTACAAAGCTGAAGCCCGAGGTTGTTAAGTTCAGTAAGAGCAGGAATGAGCCATTGATGCTGCTTGAAACAAGGGAAAACAATAGGTCTTTAAGACAGCTCCCATTGCTGAATGTAAATTGTTTTTTAATAAAATGTAGACAAAACCAGATGATGTCAGAAGAATTCCTCCCCTGTGCCACCCTGGAGATTGTTCAGTAAATGGCAAGAGGCACATACATTTTGGGGAGCCTTTCTGGGTTTCTCATGCCCATTGCAGCTGTACATTGGAGTCTGTAGACCCTTTCTTGCATACCAAAATCCTTATTTAAAGCACAGCTACAGCTATGAAAACACAGCATATTAGGTCTGTGGGATGGGACTCACAGGCAGCAAGCCCGGCTATTTTCTTTCTACCTTTAAATGCACTTTGTGGGACATTCCACGCTTCATCTGCTGTCTTTAATTTGTCCTCCCTTTCATCAGCACTTGTCTTCCCCAGATCTTCTGGTGGTGAACCTTTTTTTAGATGAACAGAAATCACACAAAAATACAAACCCATGTGTGCAATGATGTGCATATGTGCACACGAAATAACCATGTGTGTGCACATGTATATTTATACATATAACTCCATATACACATGTAGAGGTTGTGTAGAGCTGTATGTGTACACATACAGTCATTTTTTGAAGTGAGATGCCTTGCATTGGTAAATTGTGTTAACAAGAAACAAATCTTCAAACCAATAAATAATGGCTTTTTAAGACAATCTATACAAGTTCATTTTTGATCGTTTTATAGAATATTTTCCCCCAGAAATTACAGTCATCTAATTCCATGTGTTGTATCTGTATTAAAAATAGCACAATTCCCTGAAACTCCTTCTGTATTTTCTTCAAACACAAGGGAGAAAGCACATTCCCTAATATATTTTATGGGCACACTCTCTTTGCAATATTTCCTTTGCAAAGGTCCTGCTCATATTTGTATCTTATTACTTTTCTTATACTGGATTTATTGATAGTTTCTAACAAAAATATGATTTCAGTATATTTACGGAACAAAACTCAATATAACAGACCCAAATTCAATTTTTTTCATCAAAATGGAGAACAATAAAGAATCTAAAGTCTTCAGTTCAGACACATAGCATCAAAACCACCTATATTGTTAAAAGAAATAACTCAATAACAGGGAAGTGATAGATATTACTTAAAGAACAGCATTAACTTTGTTTACCTTATCTGTGTTTCTAATAATCCAGACTACGACTTTGAGACTTACAAGTATTTTTCTTCTGAAACATGTATAATTTCAGTCATATTCTGTAAATGGGCAAAAATAATGCCTATGCATTAAGAAGCATTTATTGCATATTGTTACTGCAAGTAACATTGTTATGTCCATTCAGCTGCATTCATATGAAGGGGTTTTGTTGGTGTTCTGCCATACTTGTTTCATAAATGTTTTTCATTTATGGGGGGTTTTGTGGTGCATGTTTCTTGGGTTTTTCTTTTGCTAAAAGTTCATATTCTGGTTTTCTAACGGATTACTTTGAAAGAAACACTGTGGAGCTAGTCTGGGGGTGGGGGTGGGGTTGTGTTTTGTTTGTTTTTCCATTGACCACTAGCTAAAGGTTTGATTAATAACTTTGGTTAACAATAGATTTTCAGTTAAATAGATGAATGAATTCATTATTTACCTGTTCTTATTCTCACGTATATCGCCTAGTGATGATTATGGCTGTCTTAGGAATGATCCTTATTTATGGTATGTTGCATCATCCAGAGATGTAGTAATGATTTTAGATTTTCCACCTAAATTACAGGGCACTTTCCACTGAAAATGGTAAACAATATTACAAACTTAAAAAAAAGAAGTAATCTGATTTCAGGGAAGAGGGAACCCAGTGAAAGATGTGTGCTTTTATAAGGACGGACAATGGAAAGCAAAATAATAACTCCTAAGTTTGATTGTTCAAATATATTCTGCAATACAGAGAGCTGCATGCAGGCTGGAGCAGGCATGGGGCAGGAAGGTTAAGTAGAAGAGAAGGCACAATACTTCAGATTGGCAGTAGACTGCAGCAAGAATAATCTAATCAAAACTAAATTCAATTATCTAGTCCCAGGGCAGGCTCCTGGGACTGCTGCACTGAATGCTAGCAGAGCTCCTCCTAGACATTTTTCCCCAGTCAAACTCACATGATGAATGCAGATGAAATTTGAAATATGAAAATCTGAAATAATTTATGGAAGTTGTCAGAAATTTGGCCTGCTTGTGGTGTAATTTCCTCTGAGACGAGGCAGGCTGGCTCATTGCTTCTAGTCTCAGAGCAGTTGCTGGTCTTCCAGTGGATGGATCAAACCCTTTAAAATGCTCATCCAGACAAATTACAGCTCATTACAGACAGCCTTGCACCATGCCATTATGTCAGAGGAAATCTTTTTTCATTTGCACAAATTTGCTTGGAATTCTCATATTTATTTGAGCATCCATTATCGAATCTGAACATTGAATTATCCACAATTATTTTCTGGGTAGGCGGATGTTTGTGTATATGGAATAGATAGTGACTGTGTAGGTATACAAATATTACAGCATTACTGAAAATCCTCCTTGTTTCACACAACTGCATTTATGTAGTGAGTAGATACATATATATATATATGTACACACACATATATATCTATCTATCTATCTATATAAATATAGATATATATCTGGCCTGTTTCCTGAAGATAGTCTTTTAGAAGATGCATTTACTTTCTCGAAGGAGGCATCTACAAAAACCAGCTCACTTCCCAGTGGCTCAAAGCCTGCTCTTTGCAGCTATCACAATCAGAAATTTTGAGAGTGTACATGTAATTCGTGTATGGTCTGGCCACATGTGAGATATCTACACTAAGTTGTTATGCACTTTAAATTATATTCTGCAACAAACATGCTGTCTCTACCCCTGTTTTGCTCACATCTAGCACACCACCCCCCTCTCCCCCTTGTGCTGAGATTGTGAGTAAGCACTGGCATGCAAGAAAATGGAAGGAACAGTGATGGGACATATTCTGAAGTCCTCACTCCTTTGCTTTCAGGCAAATTTTGATTTAGTTAGGACTATGAGTTAAATTATGTGCTCAATACTAATATTTTCTAGTTGCTTAACCTTGTTGCTAGGCTACTGATATCACAACTTTATGGTGGTTTAAAATTAGAAATATTCATTAGAAAAAAGATTTTACAAGTGGTAAATCCTGCGTGAAATTGGCCCCTTGGATTATCTCATCAGGAAGAACAGAATCATGTGCAATTTTTCCTGGGCACAGGAGTTGCTACAGGCAAGTAGGCCAATGTACCATTGAGACCATTTTTGGCTTTTTGATCACTGTCAGTGTTAAACATCTAAAATTCCTGGGAATGGCCCTTCTGAGAATCTCTGTCCAACAAGAAAGAGACTTCAGTTATTACTTTTAATGAGTTTGAAGGATTTAATTTAAAATATGATGAGTTTTGTCTCCATTTTAAGAAAAATTCTATTGCAAATACTCTCAGGTCTCCATATGAAAGTTTGTCATATAAAAGTTTTCAATTATCTTTTGTGTCTCATTATATAAATATCCTTTAACTTATTTCTGATCTATCCCAGCAGTGGAGCTTTCATCCTGTTATTATTTGTGTTGTATGAACTTCTCATAAAAATCTTATTCCAACCTTCACAGACCAAGAGCTACGGGAAAACAGAGGGCAGGACTGGTTTATTCTTGATGTTCACCTAAATACTCTTTCATTATTCAGTCAGGTTATTTAGCACCAAGAAAAGGCTCACAGTGTGATTAGCTCTCACACAGTCCAGCTTTTATAGACAAGTGCATTTAGGACAAGTATTTTTATTTTCTTGAGACAGAATTAGGTTTGAGAACTCTTACAAAACACTGCAGCAAAGCAAGCAGAGCTCAGTTTAATGAGCGTTAAGTGTCCCCACACACTCCCTCATAGCTCACTCTGCTCAGCTGTCCAGTGTCCTGCTCTGACAGTCCCTCCTCAGGTTTTGTCAGAAGCCCGCCCAATGCTCAGAAAGAAAGTGCTCCAGCATGGGCACAATTGTCTGTAGGTCCTTTCACTCCAGGTACTGGCAGCTACAGCCTTCAGGAGAGGTATGAGGCACTGCCTGACTGCCTGGAAATGTTCAAGGCCAGGTTGGATAGGGCTCTTAGCAACCTGGTCTAGGGAGGTGATGCTGCCCATGGCAGGGGGGTTGGAACAAGATAGTATTTAAGGTCACTTCAAACCCAAACCATTAATTCCATGATTCTGTGATTCTGTGATTGTGAATGTCTTTGGTGGAGCACCTTCTTTTTGCTTTTTGTTATCTATAGAATATGGAGAAGGGCACATGTTAACATGTTCATTCTTCTTCCCCTCAGTATTGTAAATCATTGTGATGATGCATTATTGAAGATGTGCATTTGTCATTTTGACCCATTTCTTTTTCATTACTTCTCCAGAAGATAATTAGAGGAATTTTCCTCTTTCGCAGACTGAAAGGATTTTTTCTAGTCACCAGATTATTTTAAGAACTCCTTAAAAGTTATCTTTCACAACATAAGTCAAATGTATGCTGATCAGAAAATTTTCCATCCCGGAATATTTGGTATGCTTTGTGATATTTCCAGCTTCCTGCTACCTAAGTTTCCCTTGTTTAGCCACCAAATTATCTGCTTATATGGGAAGACTTCTACTCCTCTGGCTTTTCACTCTGTATTCAACCTCTCAGTGCAAGCTGGATATGGCTGGATGCGCAGTACTTGAGACAGACAGCTCAATGATCTCAGGCGAGTTACCTCTGTCTGTCCTGGGATAGCACCTGGGCAGAAAGGGCTCCATCCCTGCTGGCAGATCCACCAGATGCTGTAATAAACACATGATAATATAGCAGAGTGCTATCTACAAGGACTTTACTGTGGGTAGATAAATGTTAGTGACTTGCAGGTATTTGCAGAGATTGGGAGGCCACCTTGATTCCAGCAAACTACCCCAACCTTGGACACCCTTAAAACACCTATTTATGGCTGTTCCTAAGAGGTGTGAGTCTTTGTAAAGGGGAAATGGCAGTGTGTCGGGATGATAGCAGAGCAAGGATGAATCCTGATTGATCGCGAGGCTTATGAACATTAGCCAAATGTGGTCATTCGTGCAATTAATGCAATGATGCTGAGAACAGCAATATCTAGTACTTTATTTTAGTTCTCTGAACAGAGTTTTGAACTAAGAAGGAGTAATTTTGCTACAATGAAAGTTATTTATGTTAAAGATACATAATGATATTAGGACTTCAAAAATTAGAGCCACAAACCCATTAAACTGAGAAAGCTTTGAGCTATTTTATATGTCTTGTATTTGCATTTTACTTGTAATAAATATAAATTGTGAATAATCCCTTTAAAAATGTCGGAAGGAAAAATAATTACTGAGGAATCACAAATTTTGTTTATTAGAATTTCTGTTTCTTTTTGTGCTACAAATTTTAAAATATTAATAAAGTCACTTCCCCAACCCCCTCCATACCACTTGGTAGTGTCGTCAGGTTGGAAAAAGAAAAAGTCACAGAAACATGTAACTTATTTAAGTTAGCACGTTCTTTCTTTCATTTGGATAGCTGTTGCATGGCTGGAATAGGTTGTAGCCTCCCAGCTTCTCTTTGCTGCAGGAAACTTTGTAATAGCACTTAAATAAATAAAGAGACTGGGTAGGAGATTATTGCTTTCATTGTGCTATTGTATATGTGTATTATAGAGTCACCCCGTAGATTGACACAATTAGTTGAATGCAGGACAAGACAAATGTTGTATATGACAGTGGGGTAGTATTGAAAGATGACCCCATATCTGGAGAGCTGGGAGTTATGGATCCATTGATGGCTGTTACCAGTGTTTTGAAGCGTGGCTGTTAAATTTTGCCTGCTGGCTTCTGGCTGCTGGCCTGCCGGCCCGCCTGCCTGGGCAACCGCGGGGCTGAATGGAGCTGCAGGCAGCTTCGGCACTTTGTTCTTCTGTCAAAAAAACTGACCACTGACAGGAGGAGCCTCTGCCAGGCCCAATGGGGACACAGCACCGCGGAGCTTTGTTGCTCGTTTCATTCCCTGTGCTGCTGTTTTGGAGCAATCTAAAGGGCTGAGACGCTTTCAAATGCTTGTGTCAGGCATCACCGGATGAGAAAAGAGACAGTCCACAAGGAAAATATCCTAAACAAAATGGGATTTCTAACAAAATATAAGGCATTTCCTCCACAAAGAAAATAAGACCATAATAAGATACTTAACAGTGACAGTTCAGCATCTCTGACTGCCAGCCATTTTCTTTTTAGATGCACACATGTGCAATCAAAATATGTATGCCACAGACAGCTAACTCAAAGTATCCAGCCTGGAAGATGCTGGCAGAAATTCTTGTCTACTTTATTTTGAATATAGCTGTAAATATTTTATATTCTATAGTCTTTGATGACCATTTCACCTGTGAACAGGAAAGCCAGTACTTCCCTGTTAAAAAATAAAACCCCCAAAATTTAAGCATTTTAAATAAATGTTTCATGCATTTATCAGGAAAATTATTTAGGGGACCTCAGAGATTTTTTTGTCTAACTTCCTGAGTAAATAAGGCTTCTGCAATCCTACTCTCTGGGCTGTATGTTACTGCACGCGTTTGCCCAAGCAAGTGCCCTAACATGGGAACACAAAGATGAGTCTGAAATCAAATAACAGCAAGACAGTGGACTGTATGTTCCTTGCAATCTCATGAAATGGGAAAGAGTTCAATTTTCTTCTGCTAAAGAAAAACATCATTTTGAGTTCAGACTGTCTGAAGCAGGGAAGCCACCCTAACAAGACCTTTCAAATACATTCATCAGAAAAAAAATCTAGCTGCAAGCCCATAAGAGATGCTCACATTCTAAAAAGCTCATGAGTATAAGCATCTACTGAGAAAAGAGGACTGTCTCTTTGGCTCCATATAGCAAAAGCTAGGCACATGGTTTGCTTTCTTGGAGAAGCCATTTCTACATCAAGTCCCAAAATGCCAGTTATTAAACATATCTCTCACAGTATTTACCTGTGTAAACTTTTGGCCTGTTGAATTCTGATGAAGGAAATTCTGTTTGCAGGAAACTAGAAGCTTTTGTCTAACTTTTCTAAACTAACACCTGTTTACAGTACTGGTAAAACAGGCAAGTACAGTCTAAATGCAATTTATCACTTGACCCTGCACTTTATCAGGGGAGTATTCTGGCTGTGCACATACACAGAGACAACTGTGTCATATAAAGGAGTCTCTGTTGACATAAGCTGAAAAAGACCTCATATTGCTGTGGAGTTGTCTTATTACTGATGAGGTAGGAAATATTTTTTGAATGAAAAGACCACAGGAGTCTACACTTCCTCAGTTTGTATCAAATCCCTGTGGTAGGAGGAAATTTATGAAGTGTTCCCACCAAATTACTGAATCAGGAAGAAGACAGACTTTTGAACTTCTTTTGAACACCTTGTAAAGTAATGGGAACTGTCAGGCTCCAGGCCTTTGCATTATCCAGTGCCTCTGGCTGTTGTGGTCCCATGGATGTTGTACTGGCAGAAAGCCCTCTGGCTGGTCACTGCGACCAAATTTCTGGGCTTTCGTAACCTTTTTCTCTTCCACCTTGCATATTTGGGAGAGCAAGAAAGTGCTCGGGACAAAGACACCACATGTGAGGCGATGAGTTTAGCCAAATCATGGATTCCGTGCAGGACTGGGAGTTAAAGTCAGGAGAGTAACCCCATTACTATTAAACTTGCCTAACTGACCTATTCTCTGGTGTTAGAGTGCCTGTGCAGCAATTTTTGTGGAGACACTGGGAAAGGAGAGGTGTCACAGAGCAGGGTGGGACACTTGGGTATTCCTTCTGCAAGGAGCCAGCAAATGTTGATATTCCTTGCCAGGAAGGAAGAAACAGTTTAGCATTAGCACTAAACTAGATAGAGGAGAGACAAGGATTTGGCTGGTGGCAGGGAGTCAGACTAGCAACCATCAGACTTGGATTCTAATCTCCATTTCATTCTACTGATCCCTGGTTTCCAAGTCAAAGTATGCACTGGTTGTCTCATGGCACACTTTTTTCCTTGAAAAAAAAAAAAATTCTCACCCTGACAATGTTGCCAAACTGTGAAACTTGGTGTGTATTATGATCTCCAGGAAGTCATCAGTAACTGAACACAAAATAATAGTGTTTCTTCATGCCATGCTCATTCATTAACACTTGTAAAATGCTCTGAGATCCTTGGATCTAGAGTAGAATATAATATGCTGTAATGTTATTGTTAATAATAAAATCAAGATAATTCAGAGATAAAAGATAGATGTAATAGAGTTTGTATCTAGGAAGAAACAACCAGCAGTTTCTCTTTTCATTGTTCCAAATGTCTTTGTTTAGTTTTCAGAGACAAATTGAACTGTACTTATAATTTCATTTAACTCACTGATTTCTTCTGTCCTTTTTTATTTTTTCCCAAAGCACTCTTGCCTTTGCAAGACAACAATAATCATGACTCACCCTTCGTACACGTTTCTTAATAAAGTTGTTCTCTTATTTTTCTTTAACTTCCCAGCATTGAGGAAAGGTAAAAAGTTAGTGGAGTTATTCTATCCAAATATTTTGTTTTGTTCTTTACCTTAGCTTCTAATTAATGGTGTGAGTACTCCCAACCCAAGGCAGCTGATGAGAAGGATTCAGTTCACATCTGTAAAAGTTGCTACTTTGTGTCTCTCTTAAATCTGCCCATTCTGCAGGTATAAATATCTCCTCAGAAATCAGTAGTATTTCATAAGGTGAACAAGATTTTCGCTTTGCTGACTACAGTAAGAGTTTTATCTGATTCGGGATTGAGGTGTTGTTCCCAACGGTGAATGATCAAAGCCAAAGTGGTAAGAGATGAAGTGAAAAAATGAATAGTGATCCTTTTCCCCTTACAACCTGTTCTCGTTGCTGTATTGAATTCTGCCTCTGTACAAATAATTCAAACCATCTCTTTTCATAATGCATTTTCAACTGTTATTAAAGGGGAAAAGACTGTTTCTATAACTTTGCTATTACTGAGAAATACAAGATAATGTAGAGGATTTTTCATTCATCACAGGCACCCTAACTGCAGGGTTTTAAAATATTCTTGTCCTTACCGCAGACTATATTTGCTTGTTAAGGTGAAAGATACAGACAAGATTTAGAAGATCACTCCTTAAAAGGATACATTTTTACATAGGATTCTTCCCACCACTAATTTTACACAGTACTTGGGCATACAGAATATGTGTTATTGTATACGTATACTCATGGTACCATTTTGCACATTTTAATCAGTGAATTGATTATTTTTTGTGAGACCTCAATGAGTCTCTTCCTTGTAGACTATTATGCTCAATAGGATATGTTTCCATATCAGTCTTCATAAAATCAGAGCTTCTCCCTCTAGTATTTACATGGCACTAGTTTCAGTTTACCTCAAAGGAGCCATTAAAAAAATATCAAAAAGGGCTTAACCTGAAGAGGGTTTACACAAACATAAGCATGCCATGATAATTGGACACTTGTCACTCTCTCCTTGCTTGTCAGGATCCAGGACCCAGTTTTTTGCTGTCTGCCAGGATGGCTTTCCACCAGCACCACCATCCTACTAGGGCCACAGTGGATTATGGCCACAATGCTCACCTTCTCTGGTAACAGGGCTTGGCTTATATTTCTCCCTGACAAAGAAAGAGTGGCCAGCTCAGCTAAGAAGTTTTGGGGACCTCAAAACTCCATGGAATATGACATTAAATTTGTAGACCCTCTTCTATCCTTCCAGTCAGGACTTTGAACACAACAGACATTTTAACATCTTTCATTTAATCTACTTTTTAGTTACTATTGCAGCATCCACAGCCGTTGGTTCACTTTTATCCTGCTCACATATGTGTGTGTTGGAGGGTGTGTGGGAGGTGTTGCAGGTGTTACAGGTGTGCCATCACACCAGAGAGGGATTGTGTTGCAACAGGCACCATCTCCATCACCAAAGCCCTGGTCTGGGGCATGCTGAGATTATTCTGTTTTAAGGGGCAGACCTCTGTCTCCTCACTCATGGGCCCAGGACCATTAACCTGTGGGCTGAGCCAGGCCAGGTCCCAGGCTGCTCTGGCAGGAAACTGTGAGCTGCAGCCGGCAGGGCTCCACAGGGGTGTGAGGGTGCATGCATGCTTGTGTGTGTGCGTGTGAGTGAGTGTGTCAGGAATGCCCCTTTGGCCCATGTGTGTGTATGGGGGTGTGTGTGAGAGTGTGTCAGGAATGCCCCTTTCACCCGCCCCACCTCCCCGGCAGCGCACTCCTGCCTCCGGCGGCTGGTGGCTCAGTGCGCTGGCTGATTAGGTAACAACAGAGCACCTTCCCTCCCTGTTTCCTCTCAATGCGCTTGGGCCACGGCTTTTGAAGGAGCCCAGCCCTGCCACTATCCAGCCATTATAACGGGATCTATGGGGCTTTATCCGGAAAAAGCTCAGCCTTGCCCCAGGCTTCATCAATCATTTAGACCAGTTCAAATCCCCTTCATCGTGTTCCGCCTCATTAAACCTATCGAGGGGGACTGAAGAGAGTTTGTATAGGTTCAGAATGCCTGTACACTCCTCTCTATCTCAACGCAGACGGGAAGAAAAAAAAAAAAAAAAAGCCGAAGAAAAAGGCAAAAAGGCAAAGAATCAATTAAAAGGAGTATCTCTGCCCTGTCCGCTGCTTTCGCACGTGAGCCTGGCCGGGTGTCCCCTCCTGACGGTGGCTTGTGGAGCCCCTTCACACTGCCTGGGCTGTTGGCCCCGGGGGGTGCCCAACAGCCCCCCGGGGCCATTAAACTGCCCGCAGGTGTAAAGGCCGGGACGATGAGATCTGCCCTGGCCCCTCTGCTCGTCTGCAGTCACGGGAGGAGAACAGCTCCGTGCACATCCCTGTAGGCAAGGAGAGAATGGGGCGGCTGCCACTGGGTCCCGTGCCAGCCTTTTTAAAATAAACGTATTATTTTATCCCCCGGGAGAGAAAGAGAAATGAGCTCCAGCAAAACGGTGCTGATTGCTATTTATCCTTATATTTTTATTCTGGAGACGTCAATCGCCAAACTTGTCGGTGCCTCGCCCCTCTTGTTCCCGCTCCCTGGGTGGTGGTGCGCTGCCGGCCGGGATGCGCCGCTCCGTCGGGGCTGCGCTTCAGTCCGCGCCCGGAGCCGCGCTCGGGAATCGGGCGGCAAAATGCTGACATCTGCATTTAAAACAAAGAGGGACATCTGCATTATCGCCGATCCCTTCTGATATTAATAGTCATAAAACTCGGAGTGATTACCGAAAAGGAACGTGTCAAATTGCCAGGAGTCTGGGTGGGGTTGGGTCAAAAAAAAAAGGAAGAAAAAAAAAGAAAGAACTAACCAAACAAAATAATAATAATATATATAAAAAAAGGCAGCGCACCGAATCCAAGTCTGTATTTTAACTTTTTTAATAACGATTTTTCCTGTGCTGTAAGCTTGCACCGAATCCTGGAGGAATTGCTAAATCAGATTAAGGTTATATTTTGCAACAGACTGGATGGAGCAATAAAGGAGAAAGCGCGGAAATGGGACTTCACCCATCAATTAGATCTCTATTAGCAGCCAATGCAGGCTTCACCACAGGAAATGTCACGTCCCGGCAGAAGAAGAGCCTTTCACTTTCCCCTGAAATTAAACAATTCTTCATGCTCGCAGACCCCGAGCGAGCCGAGCCTTTGTTCGCCCGGGTGCAGAGGGTGCGCGTCCCGCCAGCACCTGCTCGCTGCCTGCGCCGGGAGCCGCGGCCGGGCCACCGCCTGCACAGGTTGCCCCAACACCTGCGCTGCTCGCCCGCCTGCCCAGCACCCAGGAAACCGCCGCCTTAAAAGGCTCTATTAATATTAAAGGGGTTATTCCAGTCATAAACGGACCATTACCAACACAATGGGCAGTATTTTGTATAGCAGGTCGGCTCATCTGCCTCCATAGATCATAACTGCCAAAACCGTCCCACTCTCCCCCCGTGGCTTCTCATCCCCGACTCCTTGGGGCTTATGGAGCCAAAGACTCCTTCGCATCAGCCTCAACACTGGCACCGTCGCAGGGTGTGGGGCCGTGTTAAGCCAAGATAGACAGTGGGTCGCTCTCCGGGATGGAGAAAGAGGCTTCTCTACACCGTGTGAAGCTGAGTGCCGGGGGGAGCTCGGCGCTGCCTGGCAGGGCGTGCCTGATACTTAGCTCTCCCCCCTCTTCCCCCTCCGGCACTGCAACCAGACGAGCCCCCGGCTCCGGGGAGCATACTGCAGGGAGGGCGGCAGGGAAGCGCACGGGGCCTTTCCCGCACACGTCCCCCCAACAGTACTTCCCCCCTTCCCGCTCAGGGAACAGAAAGAAGAAAAGAGAAAAAAAGGCGTTGAATTTGCCCATAAGCAAGAAAGGTGCAACAGGAAAGGAATGGCCAAGAAGGGAGAAGTCACAGGGGGGGGATAAAGGGAGCTCTGTTGCTCCGGTCCTTGTTGTTCTTGCTGCTGCTCCATTCAGGCACCGAATTCAAATGGATATTTTACAGCTCAGTCCAGCTGAAGAGGGGCTCAATGCCTGAAAGCTGCCGAGCTGCCTCCGCGGACATGCTCTGGGCCCGATATTATAATTTTCATAATGCGCTTTTATGTAGCTTCAGCCTCCTCCGGTGAGGAGCCCGCAGAGCGGCTGAAAGGGGCTTTGAGAGACTGGGGAGCGGGGCTGCAGAGAGTTGCGAGCCCCCCGCCGGCGTGAGTGGCACCGCCTGCCCCGGCCGAGGGCTCCTGCCTCCAACCCCCAGTCCCCGGCCCGCGGCTCCGCCGCGCTTCCCCGCCCGCCGGCCCCAGCGCCGCGCAGTGCGGTGCAACGCGGTGCGATTCAGGGCTGCTCCGGCTTCGTGTCTCTGGAGTGGTGTGCACCGTCCGTCCCCGCCAACCGGCACAGGGGCAGGAGGACAAAGCTCTGTTTCAGCCCGGGTCCCCGTCGGCCACTAGCGACGTCCTGCCCCGGCTGAGTGTCTGCTACACCGGCCTCACCAGGGAAAAGGCAAGGAAAGAGGGATTCTCCTCCTCAGACAGGCAGGAGGGAGGGCAGCTAAACAGTAGAGAATCAGGAGAGTTATTTCCACCGCTACAAGCCAGGTCGACTGAAAGATATGCAGCTGTATATTTATCATCCTGGGTAAGTCATCCGCTGCTAAGAGGGTCCCCGGCTGAATCGTTAACCGGCTGGAGCCAGTGCCTGGGAATGAGATTCGAAAGATTATTGATTTCCCTTCGGAGCCAAACGAGCCAGCTCCGCCAATGCCCGCCCGCCCCCGCCCCGCTCAGCAGGTGCGTGAGCCGCGCTCGCCGTGTGAAAACATCCGAGGTGTCCCCTCAGAGACGTTTTGCCATTCCCTTCCCTTCCGGCTAAGGAGGCACCCAGTGGCAGCAGCTGAAGAGATAGTCACCGGCAGAGGAAAGAGCCAAAGTAGATATTTCTAGGGTCCGTTTTAGCTTCGAGAGCGTCCTCAAATATTTGCCTGATAGATTGAAGAAAGAGAAATTTTAAAAATGGAGGAAAGAAAAATCAGGAAAAACCCCAAAAAACCAACAAAACACCACACCAAAACCCTGAGAAAGCAGAGTCCACGGAGAGGGAGGCCTGCGGCGCCGGGGACGGCTCAGGCCCCTGCCCAGCCTCTGCGCGCCCGCGGCCGGGAGCGGGCCGGACAGCGGCACCGTGGTCCCTCGGAGCTTCGCTTAGGGATACAGCAAATAAAGAGGCAAGGGAGAAATCCGATTATCTGTTTCTAGTGCGGCTTTTGACGTTTCGCACGGAGTGAAAGGCTTCCTAAGGAGCAAATTATTTGTTTATCTCGCTACTTATAGCTGCAACCCGAATACGAGCGGCTTGCCCCCAAAATCTGGTGTAGCTACTGCTGCGTGTCACTTGCTAAGCCCCTGCTGCGGAGTTATAAATACACAGAGTCATTTTTAAAGCAGGCCAAGCCCGGAGACGTGTGGTCTTTCTCCTTCGTGCGTCCCAAAAACTTCCGCAGCCCCTTGCACCTGCGGGAGGCTGCCTGGGGGCCCTTCACAGTGCCCAGCCCACCCCTGGCCTCGCACACGGCCTGGCTGAGCCCCGGGCTTCCCCGCGGCACACGAGGCTCCAGCTCTCTCCTCCGGCCCTGAAGAAGAGCTGGAAGGAGGGCAGAGAAGCAAACATGTCTTCGCCTGAGAAGAGGGAAAAAATACAACTACAACAACAACAAAAATGGGTGGGTTTTTTTAATCTCGTTCAGGTGGAATTTCACCCGAGATACGCCTGAGGGAGGGGAACTGCTCGCAGCCCCGAAATCTGCATGGCGTGAATGGCTGTGTTTCTCCCCCACGGGCCGTGGGAAGTCACCAGTGGCCTCGAGCTGCTTTAACCCTTTCCCGCCTCCTTTCCACGTGCTCCTTTGCAGAGGCGGAAATGCTCTTGGGCAGCTGGACCACCTCCTCCCCTACGACTCCTTTCCCCTCAGGGGACAGCGAGAGGCCGTGGACCCCGTCTGCGCTCTGCAGAAGGGTCCGGATGCTTCGTGAAGGCGGCTGTGGCCGTCGCAACGTGGACGCTGCCGTTTCTGGATCGTTTTGATTGTGAACCTACTGCGCTCATGTTACAAATGCAATTAATAGTAAAAGTAGCCTTTATCTGAGGAGCAGGAGGCAGCTGCACACCGCAGGTCATTATCCATTAGCGGGTAGTGTTCAGCACTTAGCAGGGCTGTCGTGTTCAAGGCGAGGGGAGGAAAAGCAAACGCCTTATCTCCCGTCCTAGTCCTTCCACCGCTTTCCTCTGCCCGGGAGGAGGACCAGTTAGCGGCAGGCTGTCCCGTGGACAGGGCAGGCTGGGCGCCAGCAGAGTGGGTTTCCCCGCCGGGGCAAGTGCCCCTGGTTCAGTGGGGGAGTTCAAGTCTTCTAAATAGGTATCCTTCTCTCTTGCCCTCTTCCCAGAAGAGTCCTTCAGTTTGCTTCGTAGCGATCGGCAGGGGTTGGCAAGTGCCGAGCCACCTCTGGTCCCAGCCGTGGGAAAGCGGATTCGTGCCTCAGTTTCCCTATCCTGCGGGCCGAGGTCGATGCTCCCACCTCACTTTCTCACGCCCAGACCGGTGCCCTGTGCTGCTGATGCGAAAGGTGTTTCCACACCTTGGCGGGCCTCCCACACAACATGAGGTGCCCGTTCCAACTCCGCTCGGATGCGTGTCGCATCTAATGGGCTGGACTCCACCCCACAAGACATTCCTCTCGGGACAAATAGAGAGCGGACAGAAACCTAGGAGGCAGAAACCCTCCCCTCGGCCGCACAGCAAGGCTCTACCTGCTGTAGCAGTTTGGCAGAATCCACGGAGGTCTCCGCCCAAGAGTTTTAGGGCTTCTCACCTGTTAAATGGAAGTTCAAGAACACCGTGAGGACATCCAACAGGTCTGGCTAAAACCTGACTCGGGCCACTCGCTCATGGCAGCACAGAGCAAAGTATTTCCCCTGCAGCGTGGTAAACTGCAGTGAACCACCTACCATCTGCTTAAACCTCAGGATAAGATGAAATATGTTATTGATTTAGTCTCTAAAAGAAATAGAGGAAGGAAGTGGGGAAGGAAAAAAAAAAGCCAACCCCAAACCACCCTTTTCTGTGTTCTGGAAAAAGCAGGAAAAAAAGCACCTCTTCGTAGCTCAGTGGGGAAAAAGGTCAAGCTACTATTGACAAGTATGTAAAGACATCTTCTAACCATGGGAAAACATGTATAAATTGTTTCGACTCACTGCATTCAAAACCAATGGAAGTGAATTACAAAACTGCACTTCTTGCATTGTTGGACTGAAAGGATATCTATTTATCATCTTATAAGACAGCTCGAACGATCTTTATCTGCTTTGCCCACTTTCTGACCCAAATTCAGGGTTTTTATGGAAAATTGCAGTCAGTTTGATTGATGAAATCCAAAGATGTCTAAAATGGCACCAAAGATCTCCAACTGTGCAGACTCCAACCGAGGGCTTCAATGTTGGCATTGTTCCTACGAAAAAAGTTGAGAAAACGAGCAAAAGTTAGGGAATTTCTGTTTAAAAACTTCAAATTTCAATGAGGATCCCGAACCTATTATCCCTATTCATGGGGTGAACTGTGTGAACATAAAAGTATTTCCCACACATTGGAAAACAACAACAAAAAACCCCTTAGTTTTAAGCCGCTCCATAAACCTTCTTTGTAAAACGCTGAATAACTTTGGGCAGAAAATAAACCCAGCCGTTCCCGTTTAGAAATAATGTAAGCTTAAATCTTATAAACAGGAAGCTCATGAGAAACGTTTAAAGAGAGAGGAGAAAAAATATATATATTTCATCTGTGCATCCGAAATTAAAGAGACCCTTAATATAAAATTCGGAGAAGTGATGGAAGATGATTTTTATACCCGGTGTGCGACTTCAAAGGGTTTAACTCAGGGTTTAGAGGGAGCAGTTCTGCGGGAGGTGCTCTTTCCCAGCCTTCCTTGGAGAGTAAACTGCTGCCTGCCAGGATTTAACTGGGAACACACGGAGCTGCGAGCCGCGGGCCTCGCAGGTGGGTGAGCGCTCGCTGCCCCCTGGACCAGCCCAGATCCACCCGGGACATGGCTGTGGCGCAAAGCCCCGGCGCTGCTCGGCCGCGGATCTGTTTGTTAGCGGCTCCCCGTCTCGTTTAGGGCTACGCATTATTGTGGAATACTGTCACCTGCCTAATTGTGCTAAATGGCCACCTCCTATTATTAATAATAGCTGGAACGTGGCTCCTAGACACGTTACCAAGGCTGGGAAGCTGATGAATGAAACCCCTACTAGGGAAAATCTTGGTAGCTGTCTTCTGTCGCATTACCCAAGGGGGCCGACTATAAATCTTCCTTCATTTTAACCACGTTTCCCCTCATACTCCTCCAGGCTAGGGATGCTGTGTTAAGATTGCACTGATGTGCCAATGCTTTGGACCAGCTGCTCCTAAATACAGACAAGTCCTTGTCAATTAAGCCATTGAGGAGCAGGGCCTGGGAGCTCTGGGGCATTTTAGCAGGCAGCAGTGTGCAGCCCCAACAATTAGCATCCATTTTGAAGGGACCTCCAGGGCACAAATGCACAGGCAGGGAAGAATCAAAACACCAGGCAACTTCAATTCTGAAAACCGGTCACATAATGATACTGAACAGACCGGCCTAGGAGAAGTGAGCCAATCTTTCTTGGGAAGGAGGTTTAGCTGCTCCCCCAGCCAAGCCGTAGGGCCGAGGCACGCCGCGGACCGCGAAGTCAGAGGAGATAAATGAACACATTCATTTGCCTGTGTGAGCCGAAGCTTCCTTTGGCGGTTCTTCTTTGTAATTCGGTGTCACCTCAAGCAGCTGGTGGCATCCAATGCTCCCATGATCCTGGCCTTTGGCCCAGGCGAAGCTGGACAAGGCAGCCCGCTCCAAGGAGAAGAGCTGCGATGTCTCAGGTCAGAGAGGCCAAGCTACCAGTGGGACAGGCAGAGCACTAGGAGTTCAGCTAAACAAAACCCCGAGGGGATTAGGGAGCCTGGGGGATCATTAGCGAAGGTATTTGCTTAAGTCATTAGGAAGCCGGTAGCTAGGGGAAAAAAGGCTTGTTCCACAAGGCACCTCCCCAGAATGGCAGGGCTGGAAATGCAGAGGATATCACAGCACAAGACTATGTGACCCTACCAAGTTCAACAACAGAGCAAATAGCACATGCCATTAGGGACGGCAGTCAACCGGGAGGTAACAAAGAGGGGAGGGCACTGGCAAAAATGTTCATGTATTAAATATGGAAAAGTATGGGGACAAGGGCAAGGGTCAATGAAAGTCAACAAGAGAGCAGGCGTAATGTTAGAAAGAATTTAATATCAAAAATACATAAATCTGCATGGGAGGCAGCCCCAGAATAGGCAGAAAGGAAGGCAGCCTTGGAGTCAACATTCACTTGGTAATAGAGCCAGAATGTATAGCGCCAGGTTGTTAACATTTAACACAAAAGTTAGCGGGGAATAAAGGACGCAGGGCCGGCTCCTCTAATTGTGGCCCCACCGGGAGATTTCCATATGTCACACTAAATGGATAACACCAGCCTGGCTCCGCAAGGCTTCTGCCACAGAGTTTCTCTCTCTCCCTTTACTTTCATTCCTTATTATTTCTTTTTCCTCCATCCATCTCCGCACGCCCCGCGGAGCTTCCAACAGGGGCCGAAACAAAGGTCTGGCTCTGAGTTGGTGCGGGGAAGGACGGGAGAGAGGAAAGGAGCGGGAGCGGAGGCTTTCGGGGAGCCCACGCCCTACCGGCGCTTCCCTGCCGACCCTCACCGGGCGTCACGGCTTGCCAATAGCTGTAGCGACATGAAATTTAACTCCTGCGGTTTTTGTTAGGAAAGCGCCCTCAAGTTAAAGTAGGGTCTGAGGAAATAGGACCACTCTCCTGGTTCAAGACGGCTCGGTTCAGCACTGCGCGGAGAACCGGCCGGTCCCCGCTGCCGCCCCCGCGCGGGGACCGGGCCCGTCCGGCTCGGGGGAGCGCACGGACCGCGGGGCGGGGTGAGCGGGTTTTCACGGGCCAAATAGAAAAGAAAAAAAAAGAAGCAAAAAACCCCCGCGCCCCTGATCAATACGGCAGTGTTTCCGCGCTAGTTCAGGAGGTCAGGCGGGCGTAGACACAGCATGGAGAGTTATTTATGTCAAGTCGGGTTATTGTAAACGAAATCCAGCAAATTGCACATAAGCTCCTCGGGGCCGCCAGTGGGCTCGTGGGCAGAGGTCAGTGTCAGTCAGTCTGTCCATCCCTCTGGAGACAGTAATTGTCCGGGGGCTGACACCGCGTCGGGGGCGATAGGCGGCTCCATCCATCTCCATCCTGTTATCCCGGCGCCGAGGCCGGGGCTACCCGCTGGTCCGCGGGTGCGTGGCACCAAGCCACGGCCGGCCCCGCTCCTGGAAATGCCACGGGAGGAATGCCACGGCTCCCATGGACCGTGCCGTGCCGTTCCCGTGCGGCGTCCCGCCATCCCCGCGCATCCCGCGCCGGGTACCGCGCCTCGCCAGCCTCCACCATCCAGCTCCATCACTACCCTATACTCCCTTTATTAATAGGGAAATTCTTCCTTTCTGACAATTTAATAGTCTAAAGTAATCTTCTGCGTGACATTGCCCATCCGTCTTCTCAAAAGAGAAAACAAAGGGGATGTTTTTTTCTTTGGGCCTCTCCAGATCCTATTCTATTTTGAGAGGGGCTCCCCACAATGGGGTCTTTATGAACCATAATGGTTATGTTTATGAAGCCAGCGATACCAGTGTATGAAGACAATTTTATGCCTAATTAGAAAATGATGTAAGCAACCGGGAGACAAAGAGGGCTTGTCTGCCGTGGCTGGGTCTCCGGCCATCACTCCCGGGCGAATATATCGCCTCTTCTGTACTTTACGTCCACTATTTTTATAACATCTCGTCCATTAGCTCCTCAAACTGTTTATGATATCGCGGACAGTTAGTAAAACAGCTCAATTTAGCGGTGGATTAAAGCAATTTTGAAACTTGTTCCGAAGGGAATCGCACGGGAGGCGAAGAGCAGCCCTCCCTTCTCCTATCCAAGGGGACTTCACCTCTGGGAAGACTCCAATAACTGCAACCCCAGCCCCACTCGATTAAGCGATAATTTTTAATATATATGCAATAAATGTTCACTTTGTTAGATTGAATGACAGACAATAATATGGGCAAATCTTCATATCCATCCATTACCGGCAAACGAGCAGCACAAAGAACATATTTGCTTTTGATTAATTTATTTGCAGACTCTGTTTGATAAAGCAATAACTATTTGGTTAAACTTGACATTCGGTCTTCGGGGGGTTATCAGACCAATTCCCTCTCGTTCGTGGGTGATAATAAAGCTGTTTAAACGGGATTAATTATTAATTGGTTGCAATTAATTTCCTCTCTTCTCCACGTCGACAGACAATGAGGATCACTCACTCCCAAACAAAAGACTGCCATAGGAGCATCCTCGCCCCGTCTATATCTATCTATCTGTTTATTCATCTGTCCCTTTCCATCTCTCCCGATTCCTGTACGCAGCTTCTCAGCTTTCCTCTATCCTGCAGCGGGGAGGTCTCCCCCTCGGCGGAGTGAGAGGGACGCCGGGACCCCAGTGCGTGTCCCCGCTCCGCGACCCAGGGGCGCCAGTCCTGCGGCCGCGGTGACGGCCGTCCCTCCCCGGCCGCGGAGAGAGCGCGGAGCAGCCCTGGCCCCTCAGAGGGGCTCGTCTGGGACGGAGCTGACCGAACAGGGATCCTAGGAGGGCGGCCAGGGAGCGGGTCGCTGAAGGACAAGCCTTCCCGATTCAGCCGCAGTGATGAATTGCTGTGAGGGAGAGGAACAGAGCTTCTCTCCCTCCATCTCCGTGCTTCTGCTGCTGATGAATGGGCCCGGAGGATGGATAGTCCAGAGTGTGTTATATCTTCATCAAACTGTGAAACCCCTCCCTTTACTAATAATCTGTCACAACTTTACAGAACACACACTGAGACCAAAGGGAAGCCCCTGCCCTGTAGCCTGCCCCTTTCCTCTCCTGTCAGGAAGGGCTTTATCCGGGCAAGGAGCACGGGGGAGGGGGGTTCCCTCTGCGGAAGATTTTCCTCGGCCACTGCTCGGCCTTTTCCCCCTCGGCTGGCCCAGGAACCCCCGCCTGAAGTGCCCTGTCCCCTGGTCCGGGACCTGGCCTCTAAGCCCGGTCTCTCCTTGCTAGCCGCGGGAGGCGCGGCGGGTTCTGCTCACGACAGCCAGAGCAGGGAGAGCCGAAAGCACCCCAGCAAATTTCCAGCACGGTTTTTAGTAGCGGGAGACAGGAGGCCAGGAAGGGGGAAAGTCCCCCGTTTTCCCCGGGCAAACGGAGGAAAAACAACTAAAGCGAGACCCAGCATCCTCCTCCAACAACAGATCTTTCTCCTTCCATTAGTATTTCTTTCGGTCACAGATAAATCTCCCTTTTCCGTCGCGTATTTGCATTTCGAGCAGGTGCATCTTCCAGCAACGATGTCCGCTCCTCTACTCTACATAGTTGAAAACAATAATCAAAACTAGTTGTTTAAAAGTAAGGAGAGCAGCGGGAGATGCCGTGGGTGACAGGCGGCACACACTCACCGCACCCGTGCCCCTGCCCGCCGCTCGGAGCCCCGCGGCGCAACCTCTACCCGCAGCCCCGGAGCGCTGCCTGCCGCTGCCTCTGGCTCTTCACCTAGAGAAAGGGTCGTTCCGGATTATTCTGCTGTTAGCAATAGTCA
>VZTE01003952.1:55686-88186 GCA_013397775.1 Eulacestoma nigropectus | reverse complement strand
AAGAGCTTGTGGACAGCTTGATGGCAGGATATGGCTGGTCTTTGTGTGTGGCGATAGCCAGACTGATGGTTAGAATTAAAGACAAAACACGGCCATTGCCTGTGATTTTATTTAGTTTTGAGTAACATTTTGAGTAATTTTTATATCTAAGGGGCCTGTATATTTGCCCAGACCTATTCAATTTTTACAGTGCTCATTGGCAGGCTTTTGGCCTATTCCAAGGGACGGACATTATTTTGGGGGAAATATGTACCTGAGACTGTTCCCAATAAGTAGTCCTGGCAGGGTATATAGGCAGGGTTTGTATATTTTATCCATATGCGCAGAAAAAAGACACAGGCCAATTTTATTTACTTATGTTGACAGCTATTTTCTCATAATATCTTTTATAAATTTACTTCCTTTTTCTTTCCTGAAAAAGGAAGTAATTTTTTGTTATCTGATTGTTTAATTTTAGGGGATCTTGAAAGGCTATTAGGTAAAAGTGTTGGACCAAGTAATTTCCTGTCATGCAGTTAAACACTCAGGAGGAACTAATTCCATTCTGATGGAACCAGAGTTTAGAGTATGAATAAGTTTTCACTCGGTTATAGCTTTTGTAAAAAAATTTTGCAGCAGAAATATCTTTAATTAGTACAGTAATTATTAACTTATCAAGAGCAATTTTGATCTTGAACAAGAATTTCCTTTGTGCTGGGAAATTTCTTTTGAAACCTACAGGAACTGCATGGAATTGATAGTGCTGATTTTCCCAGTTAAATTGTTCTATCAATAAAGCCACTCTGAGCCTCGTGCATGGTATGGACATGGAAAAAGAGGATCAGAATACAGGGTTTCTGTTATCTCTATAGCTTCTTAGTTTTAGTAATAGGCAAGAGCCATGTTTGCTCAGGCTAAGTCAGAAGGTGCCTGTGTACCAGTGTCTCAGTGACAACTGTCACAGGACAGGTAATCTGTACTGCTAAATTTAAAAGGGCTAGGCAGTATGACTGACTCCAAATGACCAACATCTGCCCACGCTGTTTTTTATTTCCTTTACAGATTCTCTTCGAAGAAAATTTATGGAAGTAATCTAAAGCAGAACAAGGACTGAAGGAGGAGCTGGTAGTGTGGACAGTCTATCACAACTGCTCAAATTCACTTTCTGAATATTTTTTATTAAACAGCTTAAATGCCCTCTGCATCATCCTGACTACCCTGGATTTCTGGTGCAATGAGAAATGATGCTGTGGATTCATCACATGAATCTTTAAAAATTCGTGTTTATACTTTCTGTGCTGGTCCAAGGTGCACACAGTATCTTCAACATCACCTTATCTAGGGACTGCCAGATGACTATGTGGAATGGATTGCAGAGAGAGGCCAGGAGTCCATACTTCTTGAAATAGGCAGGAGAAGTGTCTTTGCACATAGGTCTTTGAATTAAGACTGCCATCACATTTTGTAAGAATATCCTTCAGTGGCCTTATAACAGTTAGACTAAGGCACAGGGTTTCTGTCATTTCTCACCTAATGATGTAAGTCAGTAGCACAAAAGGAATGAAACTGAACCTCCTCATACATGGGTTCCTGTGGTAGTTTACACCATAAGTCAAGCTCTATTTCATCTAGAAAAATATTTGTCTTTTCTAGTTGCTTTTACTTTTAGATTGATAAACACACTGAATTGTGTGGAGACTTTTTTACCTGGACAAATATCTACAAGGAACAAGTAGGAAACCACTAAACTGATTTTCACTCCCGGTTTTAAAACAAGATATCAAAGTAGATATCTCGAGACGAGATCTAACCAAAGATTAAACCTAAGTAAACCGTTTGGTATTAGCCTTAGAAATTTTATTCTTCATAAAATAAAGCTCTACTTTGATACCAGGTGTTAATGCCTTTACTCAAACTGATCTCAGCTGATAGCATTACTGAAAAAGCTTTCAGCAACTAACAGAAATTGAAACACTATCTCTATTCATGTACTGCTGATACATATGGTAGACATAATTTAAATGGCTTGATACTCAGTATTCAAATAGGAAAGAAAAACTATTCACACTGATCTCCAGAGCAGAACAAAATGAGATGACTAGTGACTGAACAAGCTAGGTTCATGAACACAATCTTTGAATACTATGGGTTGAATATAAAGAATGCACAGAACAGATCAAATCCAGAATGCAATACTGTATTTCTATTCACTGGATATCAATGTGCCTCTTTTATTGGTCTTGCAGAATCTGAGGAAGTCGTGATTAGATGGCATGAGTGTTCCACTTTCAAAAGAATAGATAAATAGCATGAAAGTTCTCTTATGACTTTAAGAAGAAATTCCCCCCACACTATTTCTGGTTCCTAGTAAACTTTGCTGTTCTTTGAGAAATACCATTCCTACAAGATATCATGCAATTCTACATCTGCAGATGCCAGAAATACTGGGATGCCAACACCACTGAAAAAGTCCTTCAATATATTAAATACTTCTAACTATACTTCTTGTAATAAATATTATTCACTATTCATTTCTAGTGACCTTTTTAGCAGTGTTAGATTGTTTTATACTTTAAACAAGAAGAATCTTAGTGTGAGGATCTCCAGTGAAATTTTATGAAGTAATTGGGCAATAAATGATGAACGCACTATTTGCAGTCATCATTGTTCTGTGTTTTATCGCTTTTGTTATCACTACCTCTAAAGGCTTCAAATGAGGGTACTGAGACTTTGTCGAATGCTGCACTTGCTCAGATTAAAAGAAATCTTGGTGTTTTCTTTTTTGTTCCTGGGCTTTTGCCATCTGAGGTCCTGACTGAAGTAGGTGGGGTCATATCAACCAAGGCAAGTGCACCTCTTAGTGCTTACTGAAAAAGTACAAATGTACTGGTCCATTTAGTTTCCAAAAACAATAAGTAGACACAATCCAGTTTCTGGATAATTCGAAATGTGGCATCTTCAGAAGAGATGTGAAAACCCAGCTTATTCTTTTGGCATAAAATAATATACTTGACCACCAACCATGCCTTTCCCTTTACCTGCTATTTGGTCCTCCATTCTCATTTTTATTAGTTTAGCAGCATTTCATCTCTTCTCTAGGCCATGCACTAGCACACAGGATATCACCCTGACAGAAGGATATAAAAGATATTTGTGCCCTCATGATAGGCATGTATTTGACCAAGTAAAGAGGACAACAATCTATTTATTTTCTTATGCTGATTTTTTTCATGTATCACAAGGCTATTTTAAATTATATTCTAATTAGAGGCAAAAACACTTTAGGAATAGAAATGTACTAATCTGATGTTTCACTCATAATTTTAACATTAATCAAAAGTCACAGTTAGATCTCTAAATTCTTATTTATATTCATTTTTGACTCATCCATGTTTTACTTTTGAATTATTATTTTCCAGTTCTATTGCTACATGATAAATCCTCTGATGAGCATATGTAAAGCCAAGACAAATAAATATTTGATTGACACAAGTTTTATTTTGTTGCATGAGCTGGTGCACACAGGTGAAAATAATTAAATTTTATGGTTTATGCCTGAGGCACCTCTAGTATAAAACTGTTGTAAAATACAGATCATATTTAAAAGTTAGAAGCGTACACTGCCACTATGGCATAGTAAGGTAATTAGACTAGAAAATGTTATCAATATCCATATTTTTTCTGGAAAAACATATTTTGTTGTTTCTTTTGAGCTGAGGTCTTCATAAAAATGGACAAACTAGAAAACATTCTTGAGGAAGCAGGTTCTGTGAGCAGTCAGACCTTTTATGGTTACCATGTTTTGAACTCTATAGGTCTGACAGCATCCTCATCTGAGTCATGGGCAGCTCCACCATGTTAACTGAATGAATGTTTGGTGTCTTGGCCAGAAGTGCCACACTTTTGTTGCAAATTTCAAGAGGACAAGCTCTATGACCTGCTCTCTGTCTACATTTCAGACTGTTAGCTCAGCTGTACCTTAGGGCCAAAGCATCCATGTGGTACTGAGGAGAAGCTGATCTTGGGATTATAGCTGATGAATGAGGTTCTGACTCTCTTGGTGCCAAAAAGTGATCCAAAAGGAAGCCAAAGACTGGAAACTCAGTGAAGTTTGAGAGACTGATGTTTGGAAATTCAGATGAAAGTCAAGATTTTAACTTGTGCTTGGAGACAGCATTGACAGACTGTTCTCATGCCTTGTGACTTGTTTTCTAGACACTTCTAAGAGAATTTTGTCTCTAACTTGAAAGCCAGTGGCAAATTCTTAGGAAAATTTTAATCATTTGATTATGGAATCCACTATGGCATCTCATTTCAGTCATAGAACCTCAGAGATGCTTTTTTACAGACATCTTGCAAAACTGTTTTCTCTCAGAAATTGCAGAATTGCAACATTTTTGAGATTATTAAAATAAAATCACAAAAGAATAAATATGCATTATGGAGAAACACTTTTGCTATGAAAAATTAATAATTATTTAGAGTTTTAGTGTATCAGCACTAGCAGCAGCAGTTCTCAAAGGATGCACTAACCACTGAAATCCTCTTCCTTTTGTGGGTTTGCTCATAGTGTCCTTTAAAACAGAACAGCAAAAACATCATGTCTGATGCTGTTCACACCTCCCAGTGAATGGGTACAATTAACTCAAACTCTCTATGGATGATTTGAGACTTTCTTCTTAACATCCTGAAAGGAATCATCTGGGTTTTCAAGCTGTATAAATTTACTAAACTCCATTTAAGAATATTTAGATGTTTTAATTCCACTGTTTTCACTGCAAGAATCTTACAGATTCTTCTTGTTTCTACTCTAAATACATGATTAGCAATTTATACTAATTTATTTTTATATGAACTTCAACCTAACTAATTGCATGCCTGTCCTGCTATTACTTAAAACAGAGCAATTCTCTTCTACTGGCCTCTCATAAAATCTGCTACTCCTCTGAAGAATACAAATCTTTATAACCTGTTTCAGTTCCTTGTTTTTTAACTTATGTCACCAGCCTACACCCCCTAATATTGAGATTTTTTTTCCTCCTTGCCATTTTAAGAGACTGGGGAAGAGATTACAAACATTCTGCTATAGCATATATAATTTCTTCTTTTCTTATTTTACTTGAATTTCTTTGAATGGATGATCTCACTAGTAATTTACTTGATTTATTGATGGATATTCTTGTAAAATATAAAAAGCTTAGAGAAATACCTTTTGTTTATTCAATTTATTTTGGACCATGTCAACTTGCAATTGTTTAGTCCAGTGTTATTTTCAACAAATAGTTATACTAGAACATTTTTTATTTCCAAACCCAGGATTGGTGTAGCAGCTCAGCTTTTTGATGCACTATTGATGAGGAAGTTTATGAGCTGTAGCACTTCAGAACAGCTGTGTTGTATGGATACTAATAACCTGTATTCTTGTGCCTGCATCTTAGAAATCAACACTTCTCATAATGATGGAATTAATGAAAACATTTATTCTGTTACTAACCTTCACTGTTACTCATCACTTTAATTCCTATGAATCCTTAAGACTCCTTATCCTTCAGTACCTCTTAACAACGTCTGCTATTCCATGAGGTATTTGTTATCCTGACAATGGTGAGTGTCACACCCATCACTAGTTGTTCCAGTTTCTTAATTTTTGCTGCTTAAGATTCTCACTTTGCACAAAACCAAACAAATATTGATTGGAAGAGAGCCCAGGGACTAGGTGGTCCCACCTCCCGCCTTGAAGTAGGACTATAGCTGAATCTTGAAAATCTTCAGGGATACAGATTCATATCCTGCTGCACATAAATTATTCTCTCATTTCTTATTGTTCGTCTCACATTTGTCAAGCACATTCCTGTCATTAAGCCTGCTAGAGCTTTCTTCTTACAATTCAGCCTTCTCTCCAGACTGATGTTTCTCTAGCTATTTTAATACCTCTATTTCTCTGGGGTTTTTTGATTTTTAAAAAAATGGTGCTAAAATTAGTATGCAAATGAAACTTTTCCCTTTCCATCTTCTTTTCCCATTTTCTTTTTTTTCCACACTGTCAGTCTTAATCCTAGAATGCTGATCAAAATCCTTATCATGAATAACTCCTAGTGGCCAAATATCTTCCCATGTTTTCAACCTCACTCATCATGAATTTACCTCCTGAGGATACTTTCTCATAGCTTCTGTCTCTCCAATGGGCTGCCAGAGGAAGCTGAGAACTGTCTGGCCTTCTTTTCCTTTAAGCATCTTTCCTGGGATATTACCCATGCAGTCATTGAATTTTGTCACATCGGGTGAACTTACAGAACGTTTTTTCCAGCTCCTACCAGAATTATTTTAAACTTTACATCTGCACATTTTTTCTTGCTGCAGATAAAAGACTCTGATGGAATCATGTGATGAGCTTGCTGGACTTTTTAATATTTCAAGGTTTCTAATAAAGACCCTCTTCCTAATGTCATCCATGAAGATCAAAACAAAGGTGCCATGTGAGAACTATCTGTAGTGGTCTTGGACCAACTGTAATGTAAAGCAAACTTAAAGAATATTTTGTCTAAAAAAATCTCAGTTTTATCTTTCGATTAGGAGAATTTGCTCACTTCTCAGAACTATGCTACTGATGGAAATTCCTATCAGGAAGGATAAATAGTATAACTCACCAAAAGTCCCATTAAATCTCAGTGAAGAAGCTAAGAGTGAGTGTACTCAGTTTTCCATGGACATACTCTGAATTCCCTGTTTCTCTTCCCAAGTCACTGGTTGATAATACATTGACCATTAAATTTCAGAAGCTGTCATACATGTCAATAATCTTACTCTGTGGTTAACTCTTCATTTTACTTGTGACCCTCTCTAGATTGCTTAAAATTTCCCTTGTGTAAATGCCAAATATCTCCCTTGAACCCGAACCTCCCTGTATTTTACCTTCCTAATGAAGTAATTACTACTGGCTCTATATAAAAAAGCAAAGATTGCCAAAGAAGAAGTGTTAGATAGGTCATTTCTGCAAAAGTCACAGCACGGAAGGCTGAATTCAATAGAAAGTTATGAGCCTCAAAGAATATCCTTTCATTACCAGTCACTCTGGTCAATATATAAATCAGAAGCTTTGTGACTGAGCAAGAAACTTATCCTTGACTTATCAAGTAGACTATCTGACTAATTGGTATCCTTGAGGATTTTTATATCTCAGTAAGAACATTTTCTGGGCTATGGAGAGCTTGATTTCATTCAATTTCATGCCACTTCAGCACATGATTAAATCAGATTTAAATGGATGGACTTTGCCTATGAGTGTTTGGAAGGACAAATCTAATTAACCTGATTGTCTTTCCATGTATTTTTTATCTTTTCTAAGTTTTAAGCTGTTATTGATTATCAGTGGCTACAAAAAACAGTTGGATAAAATATGCATATACCTTTTTTTGGCAATGATTATAAACCTAAATCAATCTAACTAAATTATATAGAATAAAATAAAAAAATAGAGGGATTAATTTTATAAACTGGAACACTTGCCTGCTATGTCTGGAATTGGATATGCTGTGAATGAACAAACACCAATGAAAAAAAAATATTCCCACCTCCAAAATAAGCAATAAAGTATCTGTGGAACATGTCAGCGGACATGTCAGTCGACTGTGCTTAATATTTAATATCCACTATAAAATTTTAAAAATACTTCCACATATTCCTATCATGTAATCAACCACCCAGTTTTCTGTGACTGAATTGCTGAATGGGATCTCACAAAGAATGCAGAAAGTTACTGATTTCAGAGTTTATCTGTAGTGCAAAGTGCTTTTTGAAAATTCAGCATCTGGAGTACATATTAAAAGATAAGAACAATTTATGCAATATAATAAATTAGATTGCTTAAAACTACCCTGGTTAGGAAAACATACCAGATTTTGTAAAAAACTGTCCAAAATCAAAAGCTTTTCTCTGGAGCCTCCTCTAATTTTAATAAGGTCTTCTATATATATCTGTATACCTTTACTGCCTAGGACATTTATAATGATGGTAAGAGTGCAGATGATACAGACAGACATGAATAAAGGTCTAAAGATGCTTGTGAATGAAACTAGAGGCAGCTTTGTGGGTGCAGAGAACAAAAAATGTGCAGTCTCCACATTTGCTGTAGTTGTGTGAGAAAATTTTGTATGTGAATGGGATGGGATTCCTGACAAATTGGCTGGTACACTTATGTCAAAAGAAGTCTATGGCTTGTGTCACCTTCAGATAAAAGCAAAAAATTCCTTGATGGTTCATTTTAATTCAGTTTATACAGCTTGCAACCCTAATTATTTATCTGCAAACTTCTGCTTGCACTGAATGAGTGGCAGAATGTAACAATAATATCTCTGCTGAAGAAAACAGGACCACAGATTACATTGTTCCTAGTTTTTAGTTATTAGTGCAGAACCATGTCAAGTGTTACTGTCATCAATATTTATGGGGTTTTGCTCAGATCATATAACAGACAGTATTTTAAAAAGGGAATATTTCTTTTCACATTTCTCTGCATACATAGAGCTAACATTCCTTACATTGCAACAGAACTTCTTGGGAAAGCTCACAGGTTTGGGGTTTTGTCCCTTGTCCTCTTTTCATGCCCTCATTGTAGCCTGTGAGCAGCACAAGATAAGGAAGCCATTTACCAGCAACTCAGTACTGAGTTCAGCATGGATCAATACACTTTCAGATACTTCTCTGAGCTTGCAAGATGATGCTTATCAATCTTTCTTGCTGTGGTATTTATAATCAAGCACTACAGGTAATCGAAAGTTTACATCTATAATTCACTGTGTTCCTCCATTTGTTGATACGGTCTCTTGCTGCAGATTTCTAAAATCTTCCTAATCTCCCTTTAATTAATTTTTAAAAGAACACTTGCCCATATTTCTTTCCATTCTTATATTTTCAATATTTTTCATGTCCCTAATGGGTTGGACATTGCAAATAAAATACACTGGCAAGGCTGCTCTCTGATTCAATCACACGAGAGTCCTTGTGCCATACCTCAAATCTTACAAAAGACATATATAAAGTTATCATATTTCTTTGTACAGTCTTAAGCCTACACTTGCAGCTTCTGTGTCATTTATTTTAATAACATAAGGATATAACAAAATGCTGAGAGTTATAAAAACGCTGACACAGAAAGCAACTGGAAGAAATTTTGCACATCTGTTTCGCACATCTTCTAAAATTTTGTGGTTTCTCTTTTTCACTGCTTTGGCACACACACTCAGTGATTAAAAGAGTAATGCTTCCAGGAAGGGTGAATAAATGGAAACTCCAGCTGCAAGGGAAAAGAAAGAAGAACATATTTGATATCGCTACAGACCATCCAGCAAAAATCACAACGCAATTTGGTAGAGACAGAAGACTTCTGTTTCTTTTTCTGAAAAATGTAACAGGCATTTACCCAATGTCCTTTATTGTTTCTTGAGATTTGGATAGCCAGCTTGAGACAACCACAAACAAGAAACAAATTGTTCATTACAACTTTGCATAAAAACTTATTTTATCTTTGCATTATACACTATTGATACAAATAATGGAGCTAGTTTGACTACGAGGAACTGCAATCCTATCAATCTTGGAGGAATGTTCTCTCTTTTATTTGAAATAAATGAAAACTATATATAGATGTTAGCAACAGTACCTTCTTTCAAATTAAGAAGGACAAAAGAGATAAATCGTTATCTGAACCTCAAGTGCCCCTTGCTGCAAGGTGATGAACACCACCTAAACAATGCTACATCATTGTCTGTTAAAATGATTGAGAACTGACATCACTGGAGACCACAAAAGATTGCATGCTTGTGATGGTGATGCTACTAAAAAGACAATAAAAAATTCAAATCTAAAACAACCTGTAATGCAAAATACTCGTTCTATAAAGTATTTATTTTGGCTGTCAAAATGCATTGACTAAGAATTATTGTTTATAAAGTATTTCCATAGTGTCTGTAATGAGGTTCTCAGTAATTAATTTGAAACACCATCAGAGCCTTCTTTGGATATTCAAACTGGCTTCAAATTGCTTATGGAGTTTTGCACATGATTTTATCTGAAAACACATAGTGACTAAAAAGAAAACCGGCAATGGTGGCTCTGGTGTTATACATTCCATTTCTAACCCAGCTATACTACTGCTTGTGTGCCTACAAGCAAATTATTAACCTTTTTGACCTAAAGTCTTCATTGAACTTCATCTAATTAATGGTGATGTTTTGAGCATCAGTAAACTTGCACTGCCTCTGGAGAGTCTCAGCTTCTCAGTCTCAGCCGTGCTAAACAAATGTAGAGCATTGCATTCATATTTTCTTCCATATAATTCTAAAATGTGTGACTTATTTTGCAGACATAGTAAGGTGCTTCATATTTTTTCCCCAGAGACATCTAGTGGATTAGTGGAAGTAGATGTATACATCTGGGCATAAAAGGTCAAAATATATCCCTTTGCATCTATAACTTTTAAAATTAAGAGCAAGGTGATCCCAGGTATCATTACCGTCAGTAATTCTCTGATAGGTGTAAACATTTATTGGGGGAAAACATGGAAGCGTTAGTTACAATTTCAGCATGTTCATGCTGATTGTGTTGGACTGCCACAGTGGAGAAGTGGGACTATACTGCTAATGAGGTGGATAAGTCCTCAGCAATTACAATGATACTCTTCTAAATACCTGAACTATCAATCACCAATGAAAGCAAACGGGTGCCTTGATGGTATGGAAGAATCCTCTTACAACTGTTGGAAACACAATCATTAATAACACACAGATCAATCTCTGCTCCTCCTCTCAGCTCAATCAGCAATGTCATAGCAGAGAAGAATTGGGAAAAGGAGAAGCCAATAGCTGACACTTGATTTTTAAAGATATAATTTAATGTCTTCTTTCAAGTTAAACTAAACAGTAGCATGGTCTGAAGTGCTCAACAGAAGAGACTATATCGAACAAGAAGCAACAACAGGCGCAGAACAAAAGGGGAAAGTCAGGAAAAGGGTATGAAGAAAAAGGGGACTAGTTGCAAAGGGCGAAGAGGGACATTTCTTATTAAATCTTATTAAATTAAATTTCTTATTAAATCTTCCAAAGCATGACATATTTTGATCCATTAACTTTCGGAAATAAATAATGGCTTAACATTCTATTTAAATGAAATAAAGGCAAATTTGTGAAAGACAATTTTTGCTGTTATTATCAAGAGACACCAGAATCTAGAAATGAATGCTTTGCATACAAGTGCATTGAATACTTCCTAAATGACAAGTGCTAAGAAACGAAAAAGCACTCTTGCTAAAGACATGGAGTTGTCATCCTAGGTTCACTTAAGAAATACAAGTAATCTTGAACACTGACCAGTTTTTTTTCCCCTTTTTTTTTCTGACATCTCAGTTAAACATTCGTCGTCTTCATGTTTCAGTTGCATCTAAACAAATTTCCTGGATATATCAATATTTCATTTTGCAATATAATAATCTGGTAATGGTTCAACTTAAATTTACTGGGCTATATTTGAAGCCTTTATTTTGGTTTAGCATAAATGTTTGCCAGTCTTTTTATTACACACCTGAGAACGCCCAGCAGACACACCGTAAGCCCTAATTCTCTATTGCTGTTTAGTAGTCTCCTCCACCTGCAGAAAAATCGTCCCAAAATAGGAGGTACATCTTGTGCCGACTTCTCAGTCACCTTAGTGAGGGGTGAATGGTTGGGAGAGAAGTGGAAAATCAGGTCCTGCATCTTCAATTTGAAAGTGTTAATTAGCCTAAGATTACTTAGATTATTTATAATTGTTATGGTATTAGAATCCCTTTCAGCTGGCTCTTTTGCTCCTCTCTTGTCAACATACTCCATTACACATTCTTCCTGACTGTCTTCCAATCAATCTTCAAGTTTAATCACCATAAGCCAGAAATGAAGCTGATTGTGGATGTTGATTCCAGCATCCTTGGTCACAAGAATATGTCTTCCTTAAGAATATGTCTTCCTTAGCTGTTAAAGACTAATTGAATTGAAAGCATCTGGGAACGATTAGAACTTGGAGCAGACGGCTGGCTGTCCTGAAACCCATGCTGCCAGAAGGGGGAACCTGCTCCACACCTTCGAGAGAAAGCCAGAAGTACAAACTACATGAAACCATAGGAGCCAAAAGTCAAAGGTGTCGGTAACGAGGCCCGCATTTTGTCTTCTCCTGCTTTGATGCCACTTCAGATGAGTTACAGACTTCTAGCTGAGAAGAGAAATATGCTCACATAGCTATCCGGCACAAATAATAATAATAATAATAAAAAATAATCAATATTAAAGGCAAGAGGAAGATTAATGATGGGAGGATGAAACCTTTCCAAGACCTTGCAAATTGCTACAGGACCTTGCATATGCTACAGGTCGGAGAGTGAGCAGAAGGCAGATTCTGCTTTGTGCTATCCAGCTTGCTCCTCCTTTCAGACGTTGCTGATATACCCGTACCTGAGTAAAGCTCCCTAACTTCATGGTTTAATGATAATTGACCAAAGATTTCAGAAACTTGTTTCAAAGATCCTGCTTTCTAAGGTACTGCCTCTGACAGTATGAGTTAGGCACACGTGGCTTTGAAGCGGCGCCTTTTATTTAATTATTTTTTTCCCTTTTTACATTATAGGGAACCAATGACACTAAAACACAGGGACACAACCTTGCACCGTTTTTGTGTGACACCACCGGGCTACCGCAGCACCGGGAACTGCGGAGCGCCTCGCCTGGGCCCTGTGACCCTACGATTCCCATTTATATTACTGATGCACAGCACTAAACCTCGCCAGGTTGCTGTGGAAATCCAGAGCCCTGGAAACCCAGTCGGCCCTCAGTGAGCAAACACTCTCCACACCGCGGCCGAAGCGAGCATTAATATTGCTGCTGTTGCTGTCACCACACACAAGTGCCCCTGAACAGACGCTACAGACGAAGCTGAGCACCTGGCGTCGAGGCTGCTGTGGACAGCGGGGGAAGGGACCAGCCTCCTGCGCAGCGTGCTCGCCCCACAGCGCCGCACCCGCCGCAATCCCGCCGGCCCATCCCCGCGTCGCCTCCCAGCGCCGTCCCGTGACGCCGCCAGGCGCCGTCGGGAGCGTCCCAGTCACTGCCTACATTGCCCGGCAGCCCCGCGGGTCGCGGGAAGTGGCGTCCCGCCGCATCCGGGAGTGCGGATCCGCCGGAGCGTGTTCCGTGCCCGGTGTGGCGCTTGCGGTGGGTTGCGGCCGGGCTGGGAGCGGGAGCTCGGGAGGCGGCGGCGGCGGCTGCGATCGTCCCTGTCCCACTAACTGAGGCGCTTCTCTCCCCGCAGGTGCGGCCATGGCGGACTCCACGCAGAACGGGCCCATGCCAGGCGGGGCCGGCGGCGGGGCCGTGGTAAGGAGCTCCCGGGCCTGAGGGGCCCGGGCCGGGCGTGGTGCTGCTCCGGCGGCGGGGGGGTCCTGCTGGAGTGGCAGCGAGGCACTGCGCGCCCGGCTGCGGGCAGGGGGAAGCAGCTCTCGCTTCCCGATGGAAAGCGTGCGATTACTGTGCCCCCGCTCTTGAAAATGGCTCAACTGAAAGTAATTCAGTGTGGTAGCATCTGTATTCCACAGAATCATAGAATATGCTGAGTTGAAAGAGACCCACAAGGATCATCGAGTCCAACTCGTGGCCCTGCACAGGACACCCCAGGAGTCACACCATGTGCCTGAGAGCATTGTCTAAACGCTTGAACTCTGTCAGGCTTGGTGCTGTAGCCACTCCCTGGGGAGCCTGTTCCAGTGCCCAACCACCGTCTGGGTGAAAAACCTTTTCCTGATATCTAACCTAGCCTTGACACAATTTCATGCCATTTCCGTAGTTATATTGTGCAAGTAAGATACGAGATCATATTATGAAGAGGCTTGTAGGTTTCTGATCATTTCCATGGAGATGCACTAGGAATATAGAGGGAAAAAAGGAATCTTCAAAAGCTGGTCCAGATTTGGAAAAAAAAAATTAACTATTTCAGGTGGAAGGAAGCTGTTGTTTCGACTTGGAGGCACATACAGCCAAAAAGCATTCTGTGTTTCATGAGAGCCTTTCTGTCACTGGGGCTATATCTGGACTGAGGAGGGCTGCGGTTAGGGAGAGGTCAACAACAGGAGAGGTGCAGGATTACTATGAAAAGTTTTCTGCTTTTTCACGGCCAGGAATATGTAGGCCAAAAGGATGCCACTTTCCTTGTAATGTAGTTATGCTAACTTTACCTCACCGTGTATTTTTATCCCCTTGCTAAGAATTGTGGAGATTTAGCCCCATATGTGTGCAGTGTATTCTACAAGAAACCTTGAAGCAGTAGATGCGAAAGTCAGTCAGGTCTAGAGACCCTGCATGGTAACATTTGTAAAGCTTGACTGTTTAGTGAGATGTCTTTGGATAGAAAAACTATTTTTCTAGGAATTCTTACCACTGTATTTGATTGTGGTGTACAAAGGAGCCTCTTGGTTCTGAGGAAGCTGAGCTATTTTTGATCTGGCTAGTAACATCATATGAGCCAAGTATCACAGACCAAAAAAAAAGCTTTCTGCTTCAAGCTATAATTTGCTTATATTTGAGGTTGGAGAAAGACTTGCAATTTAATATAGTTGGGAAGAATGTTCATTGTATGCAAATATTAAGATACTGACTTCTGTTGGGGCTGGTCTTTTTTATTTTTCCTTTTTTTTCTTTTCCAATGTAGCAATTTCTGATGGCTAACAAGTTGGATACAGCAATGTGGATTTCCCGCTTGTTCACAGTCTACTGCTCAGCTTTATTTGTCCTGCCTCTTCTAGGGTATGTAATGTAATATTGTAAAATAGCATTAAAAATTTACAAACAAACTAGATTCCCTTTGCATAGAATTGTTTTTTCATGTAAGGGTAAACTGCTGTTATTCAGCTTATTTGGATGCTTTTTGTCAGAACAGCTTACAGATTTTAGATTGGTTTAAAACTTGTAGATATGTTTGGAAAATGTATTGAGCAAATGTAAAGTAGTGGTAAATGCATGTTTTTGTGTGTAAATGGAGTAATATATTGAGTTGTTTTATTTAGGCACCTGCAGTAAAGTCAGTGTTAACCAGTTTTTGAATTATTTTTTGGTAATAGTGCTTATGTACAATAATAGTAATAAATACTTCAGGTATTGTTCAGTTGTGATGCAATTCTCGAGGGTAGAAGACTTCTGAGCTTGGTTCACATGGTAACATCTCCTCTGATGATTTGCAGGTTGCATGAAGCAGCAAGCTTTTATCAGCGTGCCTTGCTGGCAAATGCTCTTACCAGTGCCCTCCGACTACACCAAAGGCTACCGCACTTCCAGCTTAGCAGGGCATTTCTGGCCCAGGCTTTGCTGGAGGACAGCTGCCATTACCTGTTGTACTCCCTTATCTTTGTGAATTCCTACCCTGTTACAAGTATCCTTTACTTGAGTCATCCTGCTAGTGTTTTTAAATATATTAGAAACGTGATTCTTTTCATCACCTTTGCCATGGTTTGAAAAACTAGTTTGAAATGTTTGCTATTCATAGAACATACTCAATGTAAAATATGAGAGGCTTATGTTGATAGATCCATATTCAGTTCAATCAGCTCTATAGTTACTGCACTACGTTCTCTGGCTACTTAGATTTTCTTTTTTTGAGACTTAAGTTTGGTGTATTTTATGACCACCCTCCAGTGATATTTGGAGAAGTTGGTAATTTTCATTTATTGCCAGTACAGGGTTTATACATGACTTCTCACTGTAGCAGACATTCATCTTGTAGAGAGATAATTATTCAGTAGTAGCTTTCTCAGATAAGTTATTAAACCAATAAAATCTCCAAAAAATTTGCTCCTGTGGATTGTCAGAGGTGTCAGATGTCAGAGCTGACATTTCTTTATGCCACGCTATGTACGCTTAATGCCCTACTCCTAAAATCTTTCTGGCAGAGAAATGTGTACATTCTTGGTCTGTAAAATCTGAATGGCTGGCAACTGCGTGTTCTTTGGTAACGAAATTAATTTTGTAGCATCTTTAAAAAAAGATATGGCTACATGTATTTAAGAGGTTTCGAGTAGTAAGCTCACGTGTGCCTTCTGTGCAGAAAGAATGCATTTCTTTTCTCAGTAGAAACGCACTGGTGTGTAATGGTGTGTGTTACACTTTTGCATACTTGCAGACACCCTTATTTTGAAGTTAATAAAAATGCGTAGCAAAGAGGTGTAAGAAGCAAAAGGAAGAGCTATAAATATAGAGCTTAGACTTATACATATCTTCATCCAGTATAGGTCATTCCAGCCCAACTCTTGCAAAGAGCCATCAAGCTATGACTTGTGTAGTATAACATCATGGAGAAATGAAGCACTTGTACAGCCTGTAATTTTCCTTATGGCTTGCTTCAGTGAGTATTTTTCCAGTTCTGCTCTTCTCTCTGCTTCATGCTGCCACATACACAAAGAAGGTTCTTGATGTAAGTATGATACGTATATGTTAGGATTAATGCAGTTGGTATTCTTGGGGTTTATAAACAGGTTTAAGTTGCATCTCTGGTTTGGTTTTCTTTGGCTGCAGTAGAGGAATTAGAGTGAAACTGTAGTATGGAATCTCAGCACAGAGGATTTGAGAAGACTTTTTTGGGTTGGTTGGGTTTTGTGGTTTGTTTTTTTATTTTTTCCCCTTCTGTGGGATGATATGTTGGAGTTGACACTAACTGTTTTTCTTCAAATGCCTTTCTCTGAAGGAAACAAAAGCTGTGGAACAGTTAAGTTGAAACTTCAGACGTGTCTTTTTCAAGCTAAACCATAGCCTGTGAATTTTATTGTTCTATTTCAGTAGTGAAGTAACAAACTACAGGGTGAGACTAGCAAGCAAAATACTTGCCAGTTGGACTTGCTGCTCAATGCACTGCCATGTACATCCTAATGTAACTCCAGGCTTTGGTGTTCCTGACTGGGCTGTCTTGCTACCATGGGCACTTCCTCCTAGTGGACTGAACAAGGCTCATAGCCATCTCTGTGCGGTTGAACCTAAAATGGGTGGATGAGGGAATTGCAACACCTGATGCTTTTAATTGAACTCTGTAAATTATGGAGTTCCAAGCCTCCAGTAGTTTTCCTTAGGATACTAATCTCAATACTTATGAAGTCTTAAAGTGTTGAAATGGGTGGTAAATGACAATTGTTTGTATTTTGTGTTCTCTGTGCTATTGAAGATAGGTGTAACTTGTATGTTTTCTGTAAATCGTTTTTTCTTCTTTAAAGGCACGAAGTTCAAATAGTTTGCCCTTTTTGAGAAACCTCTTAGAGAAACTGAATGCTAATCAACAGAATATTCTAAAATTCATTGCTTGCAATGAAATTTTCCTGATGCCAGCTACAGTTTTTATGCTCTTCAGGTAAGAATTATGATAAATACTTAAATAATTAGAAACTTGCTACACAAGACTACTTTTTGCAAATGAGTTCTCTGTGGATCATAGTACTCCACTGGTATGGGTCTGGCTGACCAAGGCTTGAATTTCAAGTAAAATTTAATTGATTCCTAGGCTTCTTAAATTGGTGCGTCCTGACATCAAAAAGCATTCACTGTGATGCAACTGAGCACCAGAAAACTTTCCCTTTCATAGTGTGGGTGATGAGTCACATGGAAGTTTTTCAGGCTTGAAACTTGAATTCGCCTACATTTCTATCAGTACATTGTTCAGTAAGTTTAATTTTGGTTAGTTTAATAGAATATTAAGATCTTCAGCTTCACTGAAAGTGAACTCTTATTTTTGATGATTAGATTGGTGAAATTTAAATGGCATGAAGTTTCATTATGCAAAAAGTGTGCAAGCAGGAGTAGGTTGCATTCTCTCCTGTGCTGCTTCTGAGTAGTGACCCTTCTGGTTTTTTTTTATTCCATTTGGTTTTGCCTGCTGTGCAGCCTGTTGAATTCATTTTAGGGATCTTAAACATACTGGAATCCTACTGAAGTTGTGTAGGCATAATGACCTGCCAGTCACTGAAGTTTGGGTCATTGCCTTTTAATATTTGGAGGGGGAATACAGCCTTTGTGCTCTAGAAGTTATAGCATACTGAGAGCATTTATCTTGAGTGGTCTCATGAGCAGTAGAAGGGAGGGTTTATCTTCTGGAAGTGGATAGGATGCATAATTTATCTTTTGATATCTCAGCGGAACATTGCAGTGCTTCAGCCTTCAAGGATTGCATTTCATCTAAGACGACGTAGCAGCTGACAGATACACTCAATCCAGTATCTGAAACTTTCAAGTGCTTTGAACTTAGTATAGCTATTTTGTTCTTTTGCCTCTGTGGAGAATGTAGTATGTGAAATGTTGCTACTTGATAGGTCATCTAGTAGATACTGAAGCTTGTAGATCATATGCCAAATTTTAAAATAATTTAATTGTTAAATGCAGCTATTGCGAGATTTTGTTCTTTAAATGTTGTAGCATATTCAATTGTTTGTCAATACTGTACAGGTTTCAGGATCTCCTCTTTTGTCTCTCCTGTCACTTTTGTCTCACTTTCACTTTATATTTTTCTTCTGGGTAAAGATGCTGCTAATACTTAAAGGAGTTCTACTTATTGGAACCATCATGTTTAAATTCAAACAGTATTTTTAAATAATGTATTATTTTGAGTGGCTTCAGTCACTAAAACGTAGGGCATTTCTGTGCTTTGCTTTGTATGGTTTGTGTGCTACATTTTCAGTATTTCACAGCACAGCCACATGAAACAGCAGTTTTGTGAAATACCAAAACCTAATTTTACTGTAACTGAAATAACTGGGTATTAGCTTGGCATTGAAGTCTCATTATACATCTGTAATTGTCTGCAGTGTGTTCTGAGAAGTTTTGCAAAAGATGCTAAAAATACGGTCCAGATGTTCAAAGTGCTGCAATTAGATTGAAAAGGGTCACTGTAACTGGACTACTTATGTCAGCCAGTTTCTGTGCTTGACCAACACACATTTTCTTGCTGTGGGAACATATGTCCACCACCATTCCTGTGATTCTTTGCACACCACCAGGAATGAGGCATATAAAAACACTTCATAAATACAAAATCAAACAAGAACAGCACTTCTTTAACTGTTTCATTGAGCGGTTTTATTCTATAATGGAAGTTTCTGTATTTGTAAGTGTATGGTTATGTAGTTTTTCTTGTCAGATCTAGATTTTCTGAACCAATGTGACCCAAATCTAGCTTTTTTTGATCCCAAGTAGTTTGGTTGCTTTTCTTAGAAAAAATCCTAGTATTGGTGTTTTGTTTTGTTTTGTTTTGTTTTTTTTTTTTTTTTTTTTTTTGTCACTAGTAAGCTCTATTCTCTTTCAGTGGACAAGGGAGTCTGCTCCAGCCATTCATTTACTATAGGTTTCTTACATTACGCTACTCTTCTCGGCGAAATCCGTACTGTCGGTAAGTACTAAATTGATTTTGGAAGTTAGTTTCACTGCATAGTGCTTAGGCATTCAGAAACTTTTAATTCTAAAATGAATGCAGAACTCAAAATATTACATCTGCAAATGGCAGTTATAGAATGTGAAATACACCTGGATGTTAAATAAAACCCTGGCTGGTTAAAGGTTAGATTTTTTTCATGTAAGTGATCAGAAATGTACCACCATTCTTGAATGGGAGCTTTCAAAACATGCTTGTGTAATTAAAACTACACTTTGGAAGAAAAAAGTATTTCTTTTCAGAAAGATACCCTTATTTTTAGATTCTAGGTACATCTGAGGCTAAACTCGTATATGAATAGGCACGTAAAAACTTGTGTAATATTGAGAGAAAAAAATGCTGTGGATGATCTTGAACATGTTCGTTACCTTCTTTAGTTGAATTCATAAATAAGGCTAATTATATTTGAAATAGAACCTTATTGATTATGAAAGTTGGTCAAGCCAATATTATTGCTTTAGACTTTGAAATCATAAATATTTCTGTGAGTGCTTTCTCAGGTGAGTGCTTTCTCAGAAGTTTTCTTATGACCATTGCATAGCATAAGATTTTGTGAACATACTTTCCAGTCTACTTGATCAGAAAATGGCTTGCTAAAGTGCTAAGAAAGTGGCTTTGGTTGCCATGATATGCAAAGACAGGTCTGAGAATCATAAGCTTAATTGTCTTCTATTCCCTATTTTTGCAAGAAATCAATTATTCCATCCTACTACATATATTTATTTTTAACTAACACCAACAACATCTATGAAGTTGCTTTACTACTTTGGTATCTAAAAGTAATTTAAGCTGTGCAATACTAAAATTGACTTTCAGTATAACTAGTTTATCCAAAATGTTCTGCTGGCATTTTTGTAGTTTTAAGGGAAACTGGTGATGTGGGTTTTATTTCTCATGTCTGTCTTCTAATGGTTGCTTCTGCAGTGCAGGGTTCTTGCATATTGGCAAGAAGTAGCACAAACACACAATTGCCTCCCAATTCCTTACACTATTTGTGATAAAGCATTATTCTTTTCTCTCTTTTTTTATAGTGCTTTTAGAGTCTTTTTAGTATTTCTTTTTTTTTTTCCTTTTATTTTTTTTGCTTGAAGGTGGAGTTTTTCTGCTGTCTCTAGTTCAGTAGCTTCTAGTTGAGGATGGATATAGAGTTAGTTAAAATGTTAATGTTTAAAAATCAAGAATTCTGATGCTCTTGGAAGATATTGCAGCACTGAATTGGTCTAAAGAATTTAACTTAAAATGTCTCTCTGTGTGTGTGATGCTGAGAAAAGAAATGAATTAAAAAGATATATGTCGATAATACTTCTGATAAATGCTGTAGGATTTTAAAACTGTCTTTAAATCTGATTTTTCAGGACTCTCTTCACTGAGCTCAGGATTGTTGTTGAACACTTAATAATGAAGCCCTCGTGCCCTGTTTTTATAAGAAGACTATGCCTCAGCGGCATTTCCTTTATAAGCAGATTGGCACCAACTGTTGCATAGCCAAATTCAGGCACTTGTGTTTTGTGAACATTATGAGCAGCTGGCACTTCTGCTGATGATTGGAAATTCCTGATTTTACACTGGTCTCACTCCAGGCTGTATAAAAATACATATATGCTTTTCTTGGAGATAATACGAAATTTAGCATATCAAAACCAAACAGTAGAAACTTAAAATTACTGTGCTGTATTGTTAATTGATAAAAAAAGTAGCTGCATCCTATCTAAAACAGGCCCAATCATACAAGTTTGTTGTTTTGTTTTGTTTTTTAAATCAAGGATTGTTTGAGATTGATTGGAACTTATAATAAGAGATCTGTGGTCACTAGGTTTATGTTAGTTGGAACTAACTTTAGCTACTTTAGGATGTCTCCAGTGGATAGCAGTTGATACACATACCTATGCAGTACACTTTGGACAGTATTCTTCTGCTTACTAAATGTATCTGTAGAACTATTTTGTCCAATTTACTATACTCAGTGTAGAAATACGGCCCACTTTGAAGTTAACACAAGGGAATAAAATCTATCAAGCCGACAGAGATAACACTTTATCTGAAGGAGAGGCTATTTTTATTAATAATACTTACAAAGAACTCTCCCACGTTTCTACCTTGTGACATAATCTTACATTACACTGTTGGAAGAAATACCAAGACTGATCATAGATAACTCTGTGCAGTTTTCTTGTCATAACAAGTTGTTTTACCAAGCCAAACTACTGACCTGTAGGATTTTCAGACAAAGATGCAATGCTTAAACTTTTAACCATGTCTCAGATGAACTAATCAATGTAAATGATTAAAACTTTTGCAGAGTCATTGCAGATTGGTTCTTGTGTCCACACAAATGCGAGACTGCAGTAATTCAAGCATGTTAGCTTTTTAGAAAATTAATCTGTATGTAGCTCTATATAAATTGTTATTCCAGTTTCTGAGACCCTCATTGTGATGGGAAATTTGCATAAAGAATTGCACCTGTTTAGGCAGCTTCTGAAACAAATGGGTGTAGGATTTCTTGGCATAAATCCATCTGATGACTGATCTGAAGCCAGTGTCATGACTACAGAAGTGAATGTTAAATAAAGTGCATAAATTAATTACATTGATGATGCATTCACCCAGCAGCTGAAGGGTAGGTCATGGAAAAATAATACTATCTGTCTGAACACAACTTCTTTGCAGAAATTCAAGGCAAAATATTTGCCGAATTTTCCGTAATTAGCGTTAGTATTCTGACTGCATAAAATTAAAGGGCTTTCATTGGCCTTTTGTAAACTTCTGTAGCACTGAACTTAACTATTCTTCCATGGTCAGAGAAACCTTATGTGAAACTCTTTCAAAAACAATCTTGAAGCAAAGTATTTTCCTGTAACTATTGAGTTATCTTGTTTGTGATGTGGATATCATTACGACTTTCCAGTTGTATTAGTTTTTAGATTAGAGCCATGTATTTATAAACTTACTTCATTTTTTTGCTCAACCTCTTGGTATTGATGAACCAGTTGGTAATTGAATATGATATTCTTTGACTACTTGTCTTGCTCTTTGAACGATTAGCTATTTACAGAATACTCGCACACTGCAGAAGCAACTGCATGCAGTTAATGCTCTACAGCTGCTAAAAACTTGCAATGAGATTGATTATATGTATATCCTGTAATTTGAGGATTTTATAAAAATTAAAATTTTTACTGCAATAAAAGGAGTGTTAAATGTAACTTGCTAGGCTCTTCAGGGTCATTGTCTCTCTTAACACAACTTACTGATGCTTGAACCTGGAAGTTGAGCAGAATGCTGTCCTGTGTGTATGTGTGCATGTTCTTATATTCCCAATGCTGCTTCTGAATTGGGACATAATGTCTTGTGCATTTCTAAATTATTTTATAGGGAATTTTTGCCTTCTGAAGTGCAAAAATTTATGACCCTTTCTTTCAAAATCTAACCCAAGAATAAGCACTGCAACAATGGTATCTAATCAGAGAAAAAAATCCAGACCTACTTATTACTGTTTCAGTTCCTCAGCATGATTCTAGACTCTCTGTTATGTTGCATGATGTGTTTTCTGAATGGTGACATCAGACTCTCTTCAGCTGTTTGCACCACTGCAATTTAAAAAGGAATTTGGTCATCTAAGTTGATTCCCCATACTGGGAGCGGAAGACAAATAAATCTGTAATTACTGTAAGCAAAACAACATGTTACTTCTGAGCAAATTTTTGTGGTCTGACTGCTGTTACGGGTGCATTCTGCTGTTCCTTAATTGTATGATGATATTAAATTAGAGACGAGTCTAAACTGGATTCAATGTAATGCAGCTGTAACTGAAGGATGCTAAGTAGAGATCCAACTCAATGAATGCAGGAGAAGGATTAAAAGGAGTAAGTGAATGACAATGCTGTGAGTAAAAAGCTGGAAGACAGTGCTATGAAATAGAACTTACGTGTGGATACTGAATTTAACTCTGTCTGTTAAGTCTTGAAAATGGACCAAGAGGGGGAAATTTCATAAATGGGATTTGATTTGATTTGGCCAGTAGTACATTCTTGGCTTTGCGAGGAGTTGCTTAACAAATGAGCAGGTTGTGGCGTGCTAAAACTTACTTCTCTGACGTGCCGAGAAAACATGGAACAATGTTGTAAGGATAATGTTCAAACCAAATAAATAGGGCAACTGACCTGTGCTCTGCATCAACTTTGATTTTTACTGTAGCCTTTCAGCTGCCTAAGTGATAGCGCCAAGTTTCCTCAATGCTGGCAAAACCATACTGTCCTTGAGCCTGCTTCCTCACCACAGTTTGTGACTGTTTCTATTCTAATTATTAAATTAAATATAAAATGCTGGTTGTATCCTGATAGCTTGAGGTTTTTTTGGTGATGAGTGCTGTATGTTCATGCTGTGATGCAGAGGCTGTGACAGAAATCTGTGATTGTAGAGAAATTTTGCAACTGACCATGAAGTGCCTGCCAACCCCAAACTGAAGCAGAAGAGTTTTTCTATTACTGAAAGGTTACCTACCTAATGTGATAACTCTTTTCACTGGTATAAGTCACACTGCTCATTGCTTTGTATCGTCTTAGCTTTCATAAGTTAAGTCCTCTTGCATAGATTGTGTGGGTAGCCCAACCCTTTGCTCTGTACAAGCTTTCTGTAGAAGTGATACTTCAGTATAACACTTGTCTGTTTTCATCTGTAGATAAGGTATCAGGAGCCATTGGGTCTGTTGGAGTAGCTAATGCCAGTTGGGATTTCTTAAACAAAAGTAACTCACCAATATATCCATCCTCTCCTTTATTGCCTTTTATTTAATTTTGTACATTTATTGTCATTTCTGTGCTGTCAGTTTTATGTTTTGCTCCCTTCTTTAATGGGTGTTTAAGTGGAGCAATATCTGTTAATGTTTTAAGGATTTAAATAAAAATTATTGTAATTATGAGCCACTATTTCTTCCAACAGTTTTTGAGCTGCTAACTATGTATCTGATAGTACTGTCCAAACAAATAACGTAGCCAGTTATTTTGTACAGTCTATGTTAGACCCTTTTATCGTTAGGCACCTGTATTGCAAAATTTGCTGTACAGATGCCATGTTTATTAAGGAAGTTCTTACCCATTTTACAGACAGGAATGGAGACATGGAAGGAAAGAGCACTTGCCTGAGTGGATGTAAGAGTTCTGGCAGGAAATAGAAAACAGAGTTGAAAAAGTGCCCAGAGGAAACTCTGGTTTGTTTCTACTATCCATATAACTTGTTAGTCCTGCTCTTAAAATTATACTAACTGTGGGCTTAAATACTTTAAAAAGTACTGTACCTTACATTGCTCAGATAAAAAGTACTTTACCTTACAGTGCTCAGGTTAAGGGTAAAGAAGACCATTGCACTGGAACAACATGTTCTTTTAAAATGGTGTCAAACATTGATTTTCACGTGCAATGCTATGTGTGGCCCTTGTATCATCATTTCTGACAAAAAATCATGCAACAGAGTAAGATCCAAAGCACCTAACGTGCTAGATAGTACTAGGGTGTGCTAATCTATTTTAATTGTCTATGATTTTTAATTGCTGTGGTACACCTATTTGTGGTTAAACTATATAGACACTGAACTTGGTTAGTGTATCTTTGTATTGTAACTTCTATATTAAAGTCACAGGGAACAGTCAGGCCTTGCTGTTTTAAATTGCCTTTTAAGGACAGAACCTTAAGCAATCCTTCATTTCAAAGATGGAAAGATATCAGTATGGATAATGTAATAGAATTTAATCTTAAATGTGAATTCAAAAATCTTTTTCATAAAATCTCAGCATTACTTACTAACTTCTCTGCAGAAGCTAGCTCTGTGATAATGGCAGATGTTGTGCAGGTAAGGGAGTTTCATTGCTTAGTTCTGTGCCATCCAGATGGTTTAAACTTTTAAAATTAATTGAAAAATTCATCTTTTACTTGTATTCAAGGACTGAGGCACAAAATGCTAATGTAAGGGCTCAGAGGGGAAATATAGTTCTCCTGCATATTTGAGAAAATGTGAAGCCCTTTCAAGAAAATCTAATAAACATAATAATCACAGGCTGCTGACACTCAGGAAAAAGCACCTCATTCGCTCTTTCTTTTATGCAGCGATTTACTGGTCCCTACTGATTTTCAAATTGGATCACTGCAGTAAATTATCCATACCAGTACCTGTGAAAGAAAGCACTGGAATCCATATTTGTTCAGTGCTGTGCTTAAATCAGCAAGAATGATAAATCTGATGGTATGAAATTGGAAATACCAAGGGCTTCTCTCAGTGAATGAGCAAGTATCTCCATTTGTAATTTATCATGACCCTTTTTCACAGTATGTGCATCATATGTTAAATATTTATTTTGAAACAAATTAAATAGTTTTCTGTATTGATACCTGTTGTTTTGTTGATGTCCTTGAAATCAAATTGTGTATTTTTTCTGGATTTTAAATATTACCAGTGTGTGTTGCAAAACAGCACTTATTTAAGTTCAAATCTCTGAGTGAATTTGAGTTAGTGACCAACAGCTTTGTGTTAAATGTTCCAGATGCATGTTGGATGTTGTTTTTTTGTGTATGTGTTTAGAATAGTGCAGCATGCAGTGAGCTACTGCAGCACCTCATTTACTTTTTCTAGAGAAACAGGAAGATTAAGGTGTATATCAAAACAACAAAAAAAAAGCTGATACCTGTCTTTAATTCATTGGAACTATTCTGCTTTATATCTGGCACAAGTAATACCAAGTCCTGTGGAAGAAAATCTACCTACGTGCCCAGTTTACTGCCATATTTTCAGTGCAGATGTTAATAGAGAAAGTTGTACACCTGTGTTTTGGCAAAAGCCCTGTCCTTTTCATTTTGAAATACGTTACTTTGTGACTATGATTACGTCCTACTACCTAAGTAGGTGCCACTGCTGAACTGAAAATGAGTTGTGGTTACTGCTGAATTACTTGGAATTTTTGTCAGGATAATAATAATTTGTTTTGCAACTACTAAGCAAAATTGTGAACCAGTGTTTTTAATAATGTGACCCTATGTTACCCTCTTCTTGTGGGCTAGGCTTAGCTCATTGGTGACGGCACAGTTAGTAGCTGACTTCTGTTCAACCCAAGTGCCAACCAGATGGGCTTTATTCTACCACACCAGGCTACCACCATACAACTGGAGTTTTGTAAAAGCAGTAGTGTGGATTGTATTTTGAGGAGCCACAAAACACTGTTCTAAGTTAATTTGAGTTCATCTCTATCACAGCTTCCATGTGCCTGACCACAAAAACTTGCTTGTGAGGTGAGTGAAGTGTTGGAACAGTGCAGACTCTTGTCTGGCTTGACGAAACTGCTTTCCTGGAACAAATGCAGATCATGGTATTTTCATTTGCTATATGTGTTCCTATGAATATTCATTCATGTTCCTTTGCCAGTGTTAAAAGCAGGAGTGTGTTAGATGATGATGCATCAGTTAGTTGAGATATATCACAGGAAAATTAAGCTGAAAATCAGAAACTGTAAAAGATGCAGGACTAGATTATCTGCAGGGGTTAAAGCAATATCAACTGTAGTTTTCATGAAGGTAGAAATGCAATAGAAAAAGAAGGAAGAACAATGGGGAGAAAAATAATGAGAACACAGAAAATCACAGAATATGCTGAATTGGAAGGGACCGATCAGGATCAGCAAGTCCGACTCCTGGCCCTACACAGGACACTCCAAGAGTCACACCAGTTCTGTGATAAAAAGATGTCTGGAAATCCTGCTGGGTGCTCTGTTGTTTTCACAAACCCCAGTTCACTATTCATGGTTTTATGCCATCAGTATCCTCTGGACAGTACTAAATTTTCAAGCTGTAAATTATGTATAATTTATTCTCCATTAAAATACTATTGAAATAGCCACATTGTACAGGAGCTAACAGTCTAATCCTGGTTTATTTCAAATAGAAAACGGCTGCAGTGGAAAGATGTGTTCTTCTCTATTATGTTTGAAGCTTCTGTAGTGAAAAAGTAAAGAAAGAAATGCTGTGGGCTTCTTGTCTTTTTAGTTTTATTTTTTTTTCTTGGCAATCTGGGGGAAGACCTCATATGTACAACTCATGAGATTTTGTCCTGATGTATGTTTGCATAGAACAAGGTATTTGTAACTTAGTATTTTAATATTTTTGGATTTTATTTTTTTTAATCTAGAAAATCTGATCAAACAGATGTCTGTGTATTACAATCCCTTTCAACATACTTTCTGCTATAACAACTTCAGTTAGGTTATGACTAAAGCACAACAAAAATAACTGAATCCTTTCAATGATAAAGTATAAATCAAAGCCATTAATGAAAAGTTTTTTGGAATGGCAGATGGAAATCTGAGGTTGACTTTCTGAGTTTTCATATGTCTAGTGGCATTTTCAATTGTGTAACTGTATAATACAGAGAAATATTGAAGCCTTAGAAAACTACAGGTACAGCAACAAGCATCAAGTTCGGCATGCAAGTGTTTGAGCATCCAATGGCTCTATTCACACTTAGAATTATCTCAGATTTTTTAACATCACTCTGGGGCAGAGGTAAGACATTGAGTTGCATCAGTGTGTATGTATTGTGAATGGATGATGTGTGTGTATACTTAAAGCAGTAGATACGTGACTAAAGAAAATGCAATACTTTGAGGATTTTTCCCCCTTTTTGGAAATGCTTATACACTTTGCACTTAATGTTGAAACAGCCTCTTCCTGTCCTCTGGCAGCCTTCTCTCTTTGCAGAGTGTTACACATTCGTAAGGGAAATAGTTGTTAAAGAAGATTCTTGCACTGCTGCCTTTATGCACTTCAAAAGTACTAATTGAGCTTATTTCACCTTCTTGTAATTCTTTTTTTTTTACTTATGAGCAAAAGAATCAAGCTGCTTTTAAGCTGTTCCTTGCTTGGTTCATGTAAGATATTATAGGAGAAGTGGAGTAGCAAGAGACTGAACCTGATGCAAGAAGCTTCCTCCAGTCCTGTGTTCTTATGCATTTCTGCATATTACTGTAAAGAATTGAGTAGTTGTTTCAGTATTTTATGTGTTATGCACCTGGTATTGTTTTAAAGAATTTTAAACTAGCTTTCTGCTTTTGGATGAAGGTAAGTGCTGCTTACCTTAAGAGTTCTTTTTCCTTACTCAGAGGCTCGAAGTTTTATTTGATTATATGATTTGTCTATTTGAAATGAAATGGAATTCTTCCTCCATGTGCTAATTTTATTCCAAACCACTGACCTCTAGTGGCTGGTTTGCAACTATGAAGCTAAAAATTTTAGTAATGTGCTCCTCCTCCTGAGTATTGGCTACAGGAAAGCAATTTTCCATTGAAATTTTTCAGGAGAATAATGCCTCTTCATGATTTATTGTCCTTTGGTAGTCACTAGCTGCTGCTGCTGGGGTTGAAATGGCTTGTTGAGCACTGCTGCCCCCAGTTCAAGAAACTGCAGATGACTGCTGATGTTCAGGTGAATGAACTGCATTGTGAATAACTGAAAACACTTACCCAAGTGCTGGAAATGAAAATATTTTCTTTTAGTTTATGTAGATATTTGACCCAATGACCGTGAAATAGCTTTACAGACCTGTGTGACTCCGAGTGGTGTTATGCAAGCTTCTGTAGATTCACCATTCCGTGCTTCGTAAGAGTCGTTCCCCTCATGCACCTGCCTGCCACAAAATATTGTCTCATCTTCTGTGAATTTAAATGTTTTGCCTGAAAAACTTAAAGGCTGTTTGGGATCACTGGACACTTTATGTACTCACACTTTTTTTGTACTATTGGAATGTAGCTGCTTTGTGTTAACTGTATATGTATAGGATCATAAAAGGTACAAAAATCAAGAGTCTTTCCCTTTTCTCTTTTTTTCCCTTGCTATGCTGTATGAGACACCCACAAGGCAGGATATGATGGGAATCTTGAAGAGTAATTTAAACTATATTAAGTCAATACCATCAGCTCTCCCTGTGGATCTGGGGACTTTGCAAGTCTCTCTCCGCTGTATGAACTTGAAATATTTAATGAATTTCAGATTTAAAAATATTCAGATTGGCTTTATATTACTTCATTTTTCATACAATGAACACTAAAATCCTTAATTTCTTATTAGCCATATCACAGATTTCTTGCTAGGCAATAATATTGGAGAATTTCATCGTGATGGACTGTTGTAGCTTGAGTAATACAGTCAGTTACTGAGTTATTTTAAATAAACAGGAATGGGGAAAAAGGTTTTCAAAGGTCTATATTTCAATCCAGTCACCTGTCTTTCTTGATCTGCAAGCAGTTCTACAAAAGCTTTTCAAGTATCTCCATAAAACAGGTTCTAAATCTTAAAAGGTTGTAACCATAGTCCCTGTTCTTCCTGAAGACCTGGTAAGGCAACTTAACCTTGTAATTTTTTGTAGGCAAGGTAATATGCTGTATAAAAAAGGTTTCTAGAGATTTTGCAAAAGGAGGCCTGAGGAAATGACTCTGACATGGTATCAAGTCTCCCCCTCTTATGAGCAACATACCAAGATGTTCACACAATTGGTATATGAGTAACCTCTGTCCCCTAGACAGAGGTTCAGATGGCACAAAAGTCCATGTACAAGCGTGGCATATAGAAAGAATATTTTTTTATTAGTTTAGCATTTAGCAACTTGAATGTGAATGAGCCTTAACTTTTTTTTTTTACTAGCTTGATTTTATGAAATACAGGCTTAAAGTAGCCATTGAATAACCATCATTCAAAATTAAACCTTAGGATGCAATTCCAGCTATATTGACTGAAAACAAGATCTTGCCAATTTGCTGTATATAGTACTCTTTGCCACAGGAAAAAAGTTGTTAAATGCAGTTTGGATGTCCTGAAATACCATATCATTTAGGATGTTTCTCTGTTCATTGCTAGTGATTGATAACTAATGCTCATAAATAAGGCTGGTATTTTTTTCTTAGGATGCTGCAGCTGCATGCCAGGAGTCTTGGTAATTCATTATCAATTGCTTTATGTACTTGGCTATTCCATGCAGAATAGGCTATTATTGATGCTCTTTTACTTGCTCTTTGTCTCTATCAGTTTTCAGTGTGTGCCAAGATAAAGGGTCATGCACAGCAGCTGATTGTGTAAATCCTGGTTGACCACCACACTGTTAGTATCTCTTAATATGTCTATGGTATTCCAGTTTTATTATTTTCCTTCCTGTTTCATATTTACAACGCCAAAACCAGACAAAACAAATTCAGTTATTCAGAAGGAAAAAAGAATATGAAATAGTTAGTAGTTCCATTTGGTTTTAGAGGGGAAATGATAAACCTAAACTTAGCATCTCTTCTAGAGTATAGCAACGACTCTTCAGGAATTACAAATGTTTCAAGAATTTCTATATGCTTTCAAATATCTTTATGTAGGGGAAAAAAAATAGGGAACTCTTAACCTCCTCTTTATTTTTGTTTTTTACTGTTAGGCTCTTGCCAAAATAACAAGCAGCCAGCAAAACATGTATCAGCTGCATGTTAGACTCCAGCTGAAATTGGTGAATTGACCTGACCTGTGCTACTTTACAACTTGCAGTCAATTTAGTATTTAACTCCAGTGCTGTACATCTGGTATTTAATGACACAGCATCTGTTGCAATACTCCTGATTCATTTGCTATGGCTGCAGTTGTACTACTGGGAAGATGAGTGTTAATTATTCTGTGGAAGTATTTTACTTCAGTCTGCCTCCCTTGGGCTTCTAGGAAAACTTGTTTTGGCAGTGCTACTCACTAGGTGGCTGGTAAAGATGTGTCAGTAAACTTTGTTCAAAATCTAATTATGTATGTTAAAGACAGGCACTGTAATAACTCTCCTCAGTGATCAAATGCTTTGTGGATTATCAGGTACATTAATTATCCAAATTCCCTGTCAAGCTAACTTCTGGTGAGCTCCCATGTTCCTCCCAGTGTGCAAATGAAGACAAGGAAGCCTGCGACATTTTCTCAGTCATGTAAACCAATATCAAAGCTATTCTGGAAAAAAACTTTTTAAAAAAAGGGTGTAATACAGTGCCAGTGGGACTGATTACAGGCATGGTCCTGAGCCAGGCTGTAGGTGAGCAGGGCAGGAGGTGTCACAGCTGGGCACAGGCAGCCCTTACAACCCCGGAGCACAGGATCAGCCACATGGCACTCTCCCTGGAGAAAGACATAATTTAAAATTTTATTTTAAGCACTGATCTGGGAAGTGCATTTTAGGGGATGGCTTAGGCTAGGGGAGAAAATTTTCATATAGAAATCATGCAAACAGCTTTAGTGTACGTGTTTTAATGTTATCTATGTCCAGGGAAAGGCAATGAAGCTGGTGAAGGGTTTGCACCACAAGACTTGTGGGTAGTGGCTGAGGGAGCTGGGGCTATTTATCCTGGAGAAAAGGAGGCTCAGGGGAGACCTTATCACTCTCTACAACTGCCTGAAAGGAGGCTGTAGCCAGGTGAGGGTCAGCCTCTTCTCCCAGGTAACAAGTGACAGGATGAGAAGATGTAGTCTGAAGCTGCACCAGGGAAAGCTTAGATTGGACATCGGGAAGAATTTCTTCATAAAAAGGGTTTGCCAGTATAAAGGGTCATGCACAGCAGATGATTGTGTAAATCCTGGTTGATCACCACATTGTTAGTATCTATTAGTCTGTCTATGGTATTCCAGTTTTATTATTTTCCTTCCTGTTTCATATTTACACCACCAAAACCAGAGAAACATTAGACATTGGAACGGGCTGCCCAGGGAAGTGGTGGGAGTAACCGTCCCTCGAGGTGTTTAACGAAAGACTAGATGTGGCTCTTAGTGCCATGGTCTAGTTGACAAGCTGGTGTTCGGTCATAGGCTGAACTCGATCTCAGAGGTCTTTTCAACCTAACTGTTTCTGTGACCCTGTAAAAAATTGTCTAATGTGTTTTCACCTGTGCTAAGAAATTTGACGCGCGTACGTTTGTCGCACGTACCCGTATGTATTAGCCCTCCACCAGGCACGGTAAAAGAGCAGGAGCTGCTCCCGAGGTGCTGCAGGCGCGGCGGCAGCAGCCGGAGCCGCTCCCCGC
>VZTE01003952.1:0-55103 GCA_013397775.1 Eulacestoma nigropectus | reverse complement strand
CGGGCCGGGGTGTCCTCGGCCGGGCTGTGCCATCCCCGTCTGACGTAAAGCGGGCACGTCATGCCCCTGCCGGGGCCGAAGTTTGCAATAATTACATAAAATGTAGTGCGGTCTTACAGGGTTTGTGTTGGTCCGAGGAGCGAGCCCCGGCTTTTCACTTAGGCCGCAGATCTCATGGAATTTGAATTCTGACCAGTTTTGCCCCTTTTCGTGTAGTCACGGTTGAATTGCAGCAAATGCTCTTTTTCTTTACCGCTTTTTTGTGTGTGCATGAATTAGTAGGAAAAATGCCCTCTAAATGTGCTGATTAAGCTTCCTTTTTTTCAACTGGTACAGTATGACCAAAGCTTAGGAAACAACACTGGTTATCTTGTGCCACGTATTTTTTGTAATATTTTATAAATTCGTAATCAGTAAGTTAAGTGAACTGCGTTGAGTTTAGTATTGAGGGCTTTTGTCACATTTGCCACAACAGTTAGTAAGAGCTGTTCTTTTTTGGTGAAGTTTTCCCTCCATAAGGTTCAGGTCGGTGCACGTAGGCATGCAGGTATGCAGAAGACTAAAAAAAAGGAGAGCTATTGAGGTTTTTATGGAATGAACAGTTTTGTGAAATACTATCTTTTTTTTTATGAGAGGTGTGTTATTCATAGTTAAGTGGCTGTGCTTTGTATGTATTTACTGGCACCTCTTAATTATTTTTTAAAATATATTTATTTTTTAGTGAGTGCTTTCCAAAGGAGCCAGTTTCCCTGCAGCATTTCTGGTTGGAGGTGTTTGTTACCCTTTCTACTAAAGTGTTGTGCTCCCTAAAAGAAACTGGTTGCTAATACAGGTTGGTCTGTACTGCAACTCTGCTTTTGGCTAAGCTTTTGAAATTGGAGATTGCCTACCCAGGGTGGTTTCTCAATGGACTTTTTGCGTATTTATCCTGTAATTTGTATGTTGTGAATGTTGCAAAATTTAAGACACTTCCCTATAAAATGTTTTGTACAATATTCTGTGCTTTTCTACATGATTTCCGTAGTGACTGTATAATTTGCACACGTTTCAGTTTTTCTTCATTGGTAAGCTGTGATTTGTTCAGAGTGTACTGCACAGAGTGAAATGAAATGGCAACACTGGCTAATAGTTTTGTAGTGGTCTATCTTTGTTCTTTTATCAATATATGGTTTTTAAAGACTTTGAGGCAGTATGACTTAATGTATCAGAAAGCGGATCTTATCAAATAGCTTTTTTTTTTCTTTTTTTAGCCCTTAAGATCATCCAGAGGTCTCTGGAAAAAATGCCTACTGGACTGTGGGAAAACTGCCCCCCTAATGTTAGAATGCAATTTAAAAGTGGATGTTTGAAGGGAGGTAGTGAAAGCATGCTGTGTACTCTCATTTTGTAGTTCATAAACATGGGTAAGATAAGCATGGATCAGTACTTACAAGCTAACTTTCCATAACTTTTGCTGGTAGAGCAGGACCGCTTTCCCTTCTTTTTCCTTCTGAAATGGCTGCCTGAAACCGCTTTTTTTCTTCCCCTTGTTAGGATGGCAAGTTTCAATGAAAAGTGGGAGCCTGTCTTATATTCTACCATGCAATCGCCTGCCTGTGCAGTTGATGAGTCAAGTGAGAGTTTATACCTCCAATGGTCAGAAGAAAGATCTTGGATCAGAAGATACAAGTGGATCAGTCCATGGAGAAACCCTGCATAAAGTTGAAACAGGTAGTACTAAGCTACAATAAAGAATATTTATAAAAATGTAAAAGCCTAATGTATTTAGCGATATTACAATTGCAGAATTCTTAGTATTTTTTGGTTGTGGGCATCTATGTAGGAAATTCAAGTGCGTAAGCAGGGAGGAATGCTGAAAGTTATTTCTTTGTCATTCTGATATTTTAAGGGTTTAAGTTTAGAGTAATCAAATTTAAAGTGGTGATGGAGAAAATGTGGATGTTGAAAGGGATTAAGTAATTGAAGGGATAAGAAATGGAATGTATTACTCATCTTTCACCAGTTTGCTTGCTTATTTGAATTTTTCTGGTAGTACTTCAGGTGTGTTATGTCAAAGGAGCTAATGATAAAGATTGAATGAGTGTCACTATTGAGCATCGTGACATCTCAAGGCCAGGCTATAAATGACGGGTAAAGAAGGTTGAGCTGTTTCATCTGCTAGAGCTTTCTAATCTGACAGCTGTTAGAACTGCAGCATTCAGATTAAACATTTGATACAGTGTGCGTAACCTGACCCTCCCTGCTGTTCGATTGTTGATCTTGTGCTTGTTAGGTGCTTGTGAAATTCAGAACTGTCTTGTCCTTGCTCCATTGTAGCATCCTCTATTTTTGATGCTTATTAACTGTGGGACTGCATGGATACAGGCTCAGAAGACTGTACTTAAGAGATAACAGATGCTTTTCAAAATGAAACTCTCTTTGTGCTTTTGTCTACAATGGAGTGGTCTTTTGAAGAAAATTTCCTTTTCCTCATTGTCAGCATAGCAGATATTTGTTCCTTTTTTAGTAACTTGTAAATTCCTGGGGCTTGCAACAGTCTTTAAAAGCTAGTAACTGTAGCCAGCTAAGAGTATTACATTCTGATGTTTGGAATTATGAAAGTGACTCTTAAACGTTCAGTCTTGAAGGTTCTACCGTATCAGCCTCTACTTGTCTGAAAAACAGTGATGGTGAATTGAAGTAGTCTGTATTCTTTTTCCTCAATGATGCACATGATTTTGTTCAGTCTCTAAGCTGAGGCAGTAAACTTCAAAAGGGTGCTTGATGTACGTATATCTCTGTGCATGGATATAATCTTAATATTTTTGTGTCTCCCCCACCCCCCCCGGAATCTTGTGACCCAGTCTTTTGTTAAATAGTGTTTGTGATACTTCTTTTAATGATATAAATGGTTGTACATGTTTTTTGAAAAGAAGCTGCTACTCTGTTTTTGCAAAACAATCTTAGCGGAAGTTTTTTATCATGAATATTAATGGATCAGCTGCTTGATGTTTTAAACCAGGTAAGAAAAGAAAGGAAAGGAACAACAAAGGGATTTTTTTTCTTTTGTTTTCAAGTGAAAGGGATGACTGTTTAAGGACTCCTAGTTAGTTATGGTGCAGCCTTATTTTCTGTGTAGTAAGATCAGCCTCATAAATTTATAAATGTTATTTTTCCAAGAAAGTATCCTTGAATTGTTATTAGCTGTAGTTCTCAGTTGCTTTTGGGGCATTAATTGCCTGACTGAAACATAGTTATGTGGTCCAAGCTTCAAGAGAATCTGATCCTTGAATAATTTGAGTAGCTTGTTAAGCTAGGAGTACCTCATTACTTAACACTAACCTACTTGAAAAATCTTCATTTTTAAAAATATATCACTTTCAATAAGGTCATTTTTAATGTTGTTAATGATTATGAACGTGTGGCAAACCTATAGAGTGGTAGAGCGCAAAAGAGTGGATGTGTTGGTTTGACATGTTAGAACCATCAGGTTTTTTGTTCTGAAAGCTATGTTGAGATGTATGAGACAAGGATGCCATATTTGTTTGTATTTTCAAGTAGTACTTCTGGTTTCTAAGTAGAAATCTCACTGAAATTGCTGGAATTTATAGTTTTCCAAATATTAAGATTCATTTCACTATTGTAAATTATATTTTATTGATTTTTTTAATAGAATCATATCCTCAAGTTTCAAAACGAGCTAAAAGACTTTGTTTTCATTCCAGCTCCAGCTTGTTACATATGAGTTGTGGATTTTAGTTTAATATTTTGTATTTTAAGGAGCTAACTTTTTGTAAGTGAGGAAGCTTCCATCTGTTAAAATTGAATCCCAGCTTGGAAGCCCTGAAACACTCTGCTACATAGCAGCCATAAGCTATATAGAATTAATTATATTTACTAACCTAAACTTTTTGTATAAATTTGTCTGAAACCCTAAGTGCACTGTTAAAATATATTTTTTTAATTTGGGATGCTTTCTGAAATATGTTGCAAATTGGTGTTCTTCTGCAAGCTGCTAGGAGTTTATTGATCAATGCTGTATTAAATGTTTACTTTTTTTTTTGTTTGTTTGTTTGTTTCTGTCTTTTGAGAGTTCTAAATGTTGGAAATCTGGCAAATAAATTTAATTGTATACCTCTAATTGTCAGGGTGCAAAGCAATATTAATATATATTCTAATGTTATGTCAATCAAACCCTTTACTAAAAAGAAAAGTAGGTACTTCCATATTTATAGTGAGCTTTAATTTTATTTTACAGGACAAGATACAACCAATGCAGGCCAAAAGCAGTCTTCGCCTAAACAGCCAATACAAGTAAAAGGTAAAGAAATACTTAGTGTATCAAAACTTTACTGCTGTTTGCTGGTAATCCAAAAAAAAAAAGTGTAAGCAAACTGTGGCTCCTCTTCAATTGTGTAAACAAGTTATGTGAATAGCATTTTAAAACACACTTGTGTGCCAGCTTTGTTTGGTACCCGTTTGTTTGAAGATGATTCCTAAAAAATCAAATATAGCAGTATTCCTTCTAATTACTCACTCTTCTGTGTTTGTAATTTTCATTTAAGCTGCACAGTTCATCAGGAAAAGACTGATTTGTTTGTTCACGTGTTGTCGCAGTCCGTCCTCTTTGTGTGTTTTTAGGCATGTCCATTCACCCTCTCAGACTTAATGTGGCTAAGCTGAATACTTGTTCTTCCCTGTTCCTTTTTCTAAGTCTTCCTCTGTTCTTTCTTATTACTGAGTTAATCTAATCAGTGTTGGTTCTAAATATATTTTGACCACATGAACTGCCTAATCTGAGTTCTGTAAAATTCCCATTTGTGCATAGTAATGTGGTGGGCTTGATACTGGCTGGACACCAGGTGCCCACCCAAGCCAGTCTATCACTCCCCTCCTTAGTTGCATAGGATAGAGAAAATGTAATGAAAGGCTCCTGAGTTAAGGACAGGGAGAGATCAATCACTGATTACTGTTGTTGGCAAAACAGATTGGACTTGGGGAAAAGCAGTTATTTTATTGCCAGTCAAATCAGACTACAGTACTTAGAAATAAAAACTAAATCTTCAAACACCTTCCTCCAACCCTTCACTTCTTCCTAGGCTTAATATTCTCCTGCTTTTCTCTACCTTCTCACCCGCAGTGGTGGAGGGGGATGGGGAATGGGAGCTGGGATCAAGCACATTGTCTCTGCCACTCCTTCCTCCTTGGGCAAAGGACTCACTCTTCCCCTGCTCCAGCATAGGGTTCTTCTGCAGGAGACAGTCCTCCATGAACTTCTCCATCAGGAGTCCTTCCTTCTCACTGCAGTTCTTCATGAACTGCTCCAGTATGGATCCCTCTTCCATGGAGTGCTGTACTTCAGGAACAGGCTCCTCCAGTGTGGGTCCCCCATAGGGTCACAAATCCTGCCACCAAACCTGTTCCAGTATGATCTCCTCCCTCCATGGGGCCTCAAGTCCTGCCAGGAGCCTGCTCCAGTGTGGGCTTCCCACTGGGTCACAGCCTCCTTTGGGCATCCACCTTTGGGCATCCAGCTGCCTCACCACAGGCTGCAGGAGAATTTCTGCTCTGGTTCCTGGAGTGCCTCCTCCCCCTTCTTCTGCGCTGACCTTGGTGTCTGCAGAGCTGTTTCTGTCATGTGTTCTCACTCCTCTCTCCTGGCTGCACTTGCCATTGTGCTAGGCCCCGCTCCCCTTGTTAAATACATTATTTGGTGCTACCACTGTTACTGATGGGCTCTTCTTTGGCCAGTGGTGGGTCCCTCTTGGAGCTGGCTGGCATTGGGTCTGCCAGACACAGTGGAAGCTCCTGGCAGCTTCTCACAGAAGCCACCCCTGTAGCCCTGCACTACCAAAAGCTTGCCATGAAAACCCAATACAAGTAAATATATGTTTTAGTCTGTAGTTACATTGTTTAAAAACATGAGTGGGTAAAATAAGAGTATACCTTTTTTTTTCATATTTTTAATTTATCATGACTTGATTTCACTCCATTTTTATTCACTCCTTCCACACTTTATTGTACTACTAGTTCCTATTGTGTTATTGTGAGAAATACGCGATTAAAAACTGCTTTAGGTTATTCCTAGCCTTCTGTATATCTAAAGTCCTTCCTGTCTTTCCTCAAAATAAAGAAACATCAAATCATAATATTTTTGTAACAAAGTGAGATCAGTGTTTATGTATATTTTCTGTACACTTTTGTCTACATCCTTTATGTCAATTTCTTTAGATTTATTGTTGCTTAGTGTACGCACGCAGGAAGAAAATACAAGGTAGATAGGAGAAATTTCTGTGAAATAATTGTGAAAATAGATGTATCTTTCAGTAAGAGTTTTCCCTCTCTAAATTAAAGATGTGCAAGGAGGAATGTTTATGTTAAGGATTTTGATAGTGTCTAGAAAGTGAAATTCTAATCTTAAAATGCTGCTCTGACTTAGAAACTTACTGATCCAAGTACTACTAAGTATTACAAAGACAGTAGCATTTTCAAAGGATCACTAATCTTAAGAAAGTGCTTTTTAAAGCGTTTTGTTTACATCATCTTTTATTGAGCTTTTCTTTCTCTTGGAAACACCAAATATTTTTTTTTTTCATTATAAATAAAGAATGTATGTTTTTAATTGTTGTAAGTGCCCAATGTTAAGAGTACTAATTTTGAAAGTAATAGTTGAGAAAAATAACATACAGAGTCTGTCTCATTTCTCTGTATGCTCTGCAAAGGTCAAAAGTCTTATCTGCAGAAGGTGGAATTGATTAAGTATTGGAAAAAATAGAAATTGAGCAGTCTGTCGCTGTTTCAGTTGCTAGACCAAGGGTTTCCAAATGGCCGTATTTGAATGCTGTTTATGTAGCCAAGCACCATCTCTGACATCAGAGTTGGAGAAGTAGCTGACAGTGGCAGTTAGGTTTGGGAGTCCTGAACTACAGCTTAGTAAGTAGCATTTTTGGAGGTAAATCATTCTGCTCTTATTCATTTCCACAATGAGGAAGATACCTTTCTCTTCACTGTCAATTTTCTGTATCACTGGCAAGCCTTGTTTTTCAGATTTCTGCTTGGAGATACCACAATATGACACTAGATTGAATTACTTTTTGAGGTTTCTGCTGTAGTCTCCATGAGTGACTTAACTTGTGTATCTATTTCTTTTTTTAAGTGAAAGCAGTCCTTAAAAAAAGAGAATATGGACCAAAATACACACAGAATAACTTCATCACTGGAGTCAGAGCAATAAATGAGTTTTGTCTTAAATCCAGGTATGATGAGATTGCGTTGAGATTTAAATTCTGAATATTTGTTCATATGTGCATGAAAAATAATTGTGATTGCAGAGTGATTTTGCACAACAACCTTTTCTAAATGCTTTTGTGGTATAAATAATTGTAAGTGGCTGAAGTTAGTTCTTGCTTAGTTTTGCAGTGGACTAGGAGCTTACATTTAATTTTCGTGTTTCATTACTTGCTTCTTAAAGTAGTTTATTTGTTCTTATGAGACCATAAATCAGTTGTGGGGAGACACGTCCGTTCCTCTCCTGTGTTTACATAATGGTGTAGATGCCCTAGTGTGCAGCTCAGCACAGGAAATTTTATCTGTTTCCCCAAGTAACTTTGTTATCTTCAGCCTTTTGCAGCTTGTGCTGGGAGTGTAAGTTTTGGGATTAAATTTCTTAACTTCTCTTGTCACATGACTTCTGATTTCCATTTAGAGATGCTAATTCATTTACCCTCTTGTTTAGCATATGTACACATTATCAGTTACATACAGATCATTCATTGGATGTTTAATTACTTAGTGTTTTAATACTTTTTATCCAGTGTGTAGTATTTCATAGTATGAAGACACGATTTGGACTTCTGAGTCTGAAAAACCCAGTTTTCAATAGCCTTATAGAGATCACTTGCTTCTTATTATCTATCTGTTCTGTTTGAAGTAGACAGCTTCACTTTTTTTGTACAGCAAATTAGTAATATCAAAACTGTGGAACATCACCCAGACATAAAAATCAAATTAGAACACTATGATCCTTTTCTTGCACTAAACTCTTTATCCCCTTTCCTTAGTGATTTAGACCAGCTGAGGAAAATTAAACGACGAAGTCCCCATGATGACACTGAGACTTTCACTGTGTATCTGAGATCGGATGTAGAGGCAAAGTAAGAACATTTAAAATGGATGATACGAGAGAGAGAAAAGAGTTTTAAAAGTTGGGTTGTTTGGTTTGCAATGTGAAAGGGCAATAACATTTTCCATTTTCTATCTGAACAAATTTTACATCCTGATTATTGTAATAATTACATTGTGTATATAAAATTGGAGAGTATGTTTTTATGCTTGAAAAAAAGTTGCATGAATAGAAACATTGTTAAGTTACTTTTACTTCATGCAGGTCTCTTGAAGTTTGGGGTAGTCCAGAGGCTCTTGCCAGGGAAAGAAAACGACGTAAAGAGGCAGAGATCAAGTACAGAGAAAGTGAGTATAGAGTTTTCAAATAACTTGAAATGTAACAATCAAGTGTGATTGTTAGAAATCCACCAGATAGTGTTACTTTATTGAGAATATGTAAATTTGGAATTAGCAATTGCTGACTAAGTTTTATGGCATAATCTTAGAGTAACATATTGCTATCTATGCAGATACAGTCTGTTATTCTCTTGCAATTTATCATCTTTGTGATATAGTCATACTCTTTTGGGGGGCGCTTTCGATTTTTAGATGATAATTTACATTTTCAGTGCTTTTGCATTTTTCCTAATTGAGAATTTTGAAAAGAGTTAAAACTGATCCAAATCTTTCTACCATACCATTACTCGTTAATTTTTTCCTCTGAATTCAGCTTGCTTTTGTGTTTCAGAAGGGGAGAAGTACCCCCAAATCATATTTTTTCAGTGCAATATTATTTTTGTTATCCTTGCTAGTATTATCAATAACATGTACAGCCAAATCAGTAGTTTGTAATGCATTTGGATCTGTCTAGTCAGTTAAAATCACACAAGAGGCAATACTGCTTCAAGATACTTAGTCCAGTTGTGCACCTTAAAATGAGAGGTCAAGTTTTTTTCAAACAGTTGTGCCTTCTGGCAGAAAAAGCTAGTACTGCAGGCACCTGTTAAGGTATCTGTAAGTGTACTGAAAGTTCAGTCAGAAACCTCAAAATTTTTGTTGACCTGGAGAATAGTTTTTGGATATAAGTAAAATGCCTGAATTTGCAGAAGTGTATTTTGAGTTTTTCCCTCTTGCATTATCTTTTGTTGGTAGAAATGGTAAAAATGTATAAGATCATAACATATTGTGTTGGAAATTTTGCATGAGTATATAACATGTGTTTCTGATTAACAATATCAAGAAAGGAATTTTTTCACAGATCACGTAGCTGTTATTAGAAGTTGGCTGCTGCATAAAAAAAGGAGACTTCAATTCCTGAAACTACTGGTTAATAGTACATATTAATGATAGTAATTTTGTATTGCAGATCTGTTTAGAAACCAAAGGCTGCTGTGGGAATACAAGGAGTTCTTTGGAAATACTAAGGTAAGGATGTTTTCAAGCATTTGGCTAGAAAAGTGTCATGAAATGCATTATGGCACCTTTTGAAGGAAAATTTGTGGAACTTAATATTATTGGAAGATTTGTTTGCACTGTAATATACCAGATCTATATCTGATTGTTATGCAGTAGTAAATGTTATGACAGCTTGGATGGGTTCCCACTGTGACAGTGTGATCCACCAGTAAGAGGGTTTTTTTTCAGTTGCCTTCTTATCAAAATTGCAGCTGTACTCGTGATTTCATGTATAACCTATTAATATGTGTAGTGAATATATTGTTAATTAAAAAAACCGAAGTAAGTTTCTTTAAGGTAAAAGACCCCAGAAGATGAATACCTTTGTATATGCACTACTGGCCCTTCCTCTTTGCTTAAGCGACACATAGCCTAGATCCAGGTGCTTTGGTGCATAGAATGATTTCTTAGCAGGCTCTGGGCATCATTGCTGCAGTGGCCTCTGCTGGAGACTTCATTGAGGTTTATCTTTTTTATAGGCAACCATTTGTAGAAATATGGAAGACCCAACTGCACTTTGGCTGAACATTCAGTAGTAAATTAGTTGCTTTCAAGAACTGTAGCTTCACTTTTGCATTACAGGGTAGTGCAAAGTTTTTTATTTAATAATTTGTATGGTAGGTATCTCATGAGGTCTAGATTTAGTTATTAAATAATCTGTTATTTCTTTATGTAGCCACGCTCCAGTACAGCAGCTATGTTTTTCAAGGGACCAGGGAAGGTGGTAATGGTAGCTATTTGCATGTAAGTAAAAAAAAAAAAAAAAAGTTTTGTTTATGCAAATATAAAGCAATTTATTTATATTGTCCTGGAAATAGGAGCAGTGTGTATGCTTATGATAAAGATACCCGTGTCTGTAACTGAAGTTAATAGATTTATCTATTTATTGTTGATAGGAGAGAGTTTATGTGAATACATTCATCAGTACATAGCGATCAGATATTGAACATATCTCTGATGACAGAAGAGCAATTTTTTTGGAGTTGATCAGACTATAGACTTTCTTAAAGTAAAAACTAAAATTTTGAAGGACGTGAAGAAGCAGGTAATTAAAGTTGTCCTTTTTTCTTGCTCCTTCCTGAGAGGAAGCTTTTCATGCATTTTAAACGATCTTCCATATAACCAACAGAAAACAATTCACTTTTCTCTTTAAACTGTTATTTAGCTATTTTCTTTTCTAATTGAAAAGGGAATGTTTTTGGAGTTTTTTACTTTTCACAAGTTTGAATGAAACAAGGTTAAGTTAATGATTCTGATGTAAAACAAATCATCACAGAAACTATCTGGCATGAAATAGGAGGAAGTGTGCTGAGCTTCTCTCAGGAAATGAAGGTTAAAGATTACTTGCCATGAAACCTTGCAGTTTTTAAATACATTTTGTTTTATAAAAACTATTTATTTTTTAAGAACCTCTTGATACAAGCAAGCATAATAGAAAGATGAAAGATATTTTTTGGCCCAGGAAACGTAAACATTTTGAGCAGGAAATAACTCTTTGAGCTTCTGCAAAACTATGTTCTTTTATTTGTGGAAGAAAAATACAAAGCTCATTTGAATGAAAACCTCTGTCTTTACTGAGTATTCTACTAGTAACTGTTCAGAGCCTTCTAAGTTAGAAACATGTAAGAATTTTTAGTATGGATGTTTCTAATGGGAAAAAAAGATTGGGGGTGTTGTGGTCATTTCTACCTCCTGTTTCTTGCACTCATACAGAGAAAACAGACCTTTCCTCCTGCTTTCTAGATAGAGCATTGCTGTAAACATTGCATTCTCTTCATTTCATAAATACCTTTTGATTTTTGGGTATTTTTATACATGAATACCTGGAAGCCAGGCCAGGAGAAGTTTGTAGAAAGAATTGTGTTGCTCAGTCATCTTTTTGTGGAGCTTTTTCAGAAGTTCAACTACTCCTGGAACTCAAATATCTGGTGACTTTTCAGAGATTTAAGTCAAGGCCACCATCAGTGCTCCTTTGTTTGTGGTCCTGATCTTTTTAATGGCTTTTGGGTTTGTGTCAAGAAGAATCAATCTGTCTTAGCTTCTACAGGTAGAATTATTTGGTAGCCTTTTAACAAACTTCAGGCTTCCCCAGTCAGGACAAAATGTGGTCCAGTCAAAAGCAGAGTTGTTCTATGGATCCGTGTGTGAGGGTATAGACCAGCTGCACTGGAACACTCAGTGTTAATAGCTTTGGTTTGTGTTCTGTTAAGATTTCCTACTTTCAGGTCCATGTAGATAGAAATGAGGTAGCTAAATTAGTCAGTTCAGTACAATAGAGGAAATACTTTCTAAAGTGGTGGTCACTGATGTAAAATATAACTTTGTTTCCAACCAAATCAGAGCATTTTAGCTGCCTTCTCAGAATCTGCTGGGTTTTCTTCCTCTAACTTGAATATTTCTGGCATGTGTTGCTAAAACATGCCTCTACAAGATGTTGTTAAAAGTTTCTTATAACACTTAATTTATTTTGATACTTAAAAAAATTGGCAATAAATGAAACTCATGTTAAAAAAGATAGCGGAAGATATAAATCTCTAGTCTGATTTTCTATGCCAAATGGTTGTAGCAATTAACCTACTGATTCTGATAGTGTTTGAAGTGAGAATGTAGACTTGGACTTTAGTGCTAATAGTTACCTTTGTGCAACATAGGACAGTGTTTACTCCAGTAAACCTGTAGCTGTAAAAATGTCTTCATCATTCACACTTAACATCTTAATGGAGAAGTTCCATAGATAATTTTTACAGTGTAATCTAGTGACAGTCTTGTCTTCGTGTCTCTTGTCTTACATTTGTATCCTACTGAGAATGTCTCAGACTGAGATTGAAGTAGGGAACCTTGCCATTATAGTATTGGGAGAGGATGTGTGGGAGGCAAAGGATTGAAAAAATAGAAAAGGAAGTTGTTAAGACTTGTATTCTCCCACTGGTAGAAAATTAGTTGTTCTGAGTAGAGAGTGTGATGGTAGTTTTCAGGAAGTGTAACTTATTTGAGGCTGCTTAGAAGTTAATGATTTTTGAAAAATAAATTGTGTATCTTTATCAAGTTTAGCTGAAAGGACTTTTTTCACAGTAACCATGCAGAAAATCTGTATGAGTTATCTGTCTGCACAGCTCTCTAATTATTAAACTGATATTTGAGTTTACCACTTTCTGGCAGGTAATGTATGATTGTACAGCACTTGTGGTTTTGCTGAAAATATTAAACATCAAATATTCTGTTGTTTTTTCTCTTTGTTTTCAGAAATGGGTTGAATTTTTTCTTTAAGCTACTTGCTTGGGTTTACACGGGTTCTGCAAGTATGTTTTCAGAAGCCATACATTCTTTAGCAGACACATGTAACCAGGTGAGTATTCTTTTCCATTCTGCTAAAGTTAGTACTTGTAATAAAACTTGGAATAAAGACAGATGCTTATAGTAGTTGTAGTGCACTTGAATTAAAAAAAAAAATAGGATGCTTTTAAATTTGTATGAATGTAAGAATGAGAAGTCAGAATGTAGATTTTGAAGTTTTTTTAGAAATAAGTTGAAAAAGGGGAGTAGCTGTACTCAGCTACTTCATGGATCATGAGTGGTACTTGAAACTAAGATGATTTTGGTTAATATTTTGGTTGAATGTTAACTTGAAATGCTTCTCCTCTCAGTTATTGTAATACAGTGACAGACTTTGTTACTTATTCACCTCTAGGTAGAATAATGATGAGAATTTGAGCATCTTGTTTTCTTTTTCTATTCCTAGATTACCTTATCAGCCTCTCACAGCACAAGTAGCCACATACGTGGCACGTTTACTTTGATAAGTGGAGTGGCAGGCTCAGAATTGGGCATGTAATGTTAATGTGCAGGGATAAAATTAATGTTGTTTTTTCCACTGTTTTCTATAGTATGCTTGAAGCATATATTATAAGACCTTGAAATGATATTGCAAGGCTTTGGGGGGAAAAATATCAACCCTTAAGGAAAGGGTGAAAGAAAGGCTCCTGCAGCTCAAGCAAGAGGAGTCCTTGAGTAGCTTGTAACTCGTAAAATGCAACATTCTTGTGCTCCTCCAAATTTGAGGAATCTATGGAACCTTAGAGCAGACTGAATATCTTGAAAAGTCTGTTAACATAGTTTTGGCAAACTTTTTGCTTGATTTGGACCTAGTTTGCTTCTCGATCCAGAAAGACTGAATTAGGACTCACATTTTGTTTGATGGTTTTACACAAACTTTCAGCTGTTCCAGATGTAAAGTGAAGACAGGGGTGCTCCTAATTCAACTGATAATATTTAAATTTATGGGGAGGCCAGCCTTGAAGTGTGTGATTTTTCACTTGGCCAAGTGTGTCAATGTATAGGTGAACCAAGTTTGATAATGGTATTATATACATTGAAGAGCTATTCTTTTAAATAGTTTTTTTTAATAGCTTTTTAAATGTCAAAGTTGAATGTTCCACTGAAATATGGAGTGTGTGTTTTGTTTTTTCAAATAATTGAGTGTGTGGTTTTGGGAAAAACACAGGAGAAACCTTGCTGCCTCAAAGCAGCTTGCTGCTGCTAAGACTAAAGTATCTGCATTTTAATACTTGTTGCTATGTTTCATTATCCGTGGTCTTAAAACAAAACCTGTGCTTTGCAAAATTCAGGTCTGGGTTTATAACTTACATCAACAACTTAATACATGCCTAATTAAATATATCTCAGATAGGCAATTTAGATAACAAGAGGTTATTTCTTCCTTCAAAATATGCTGAAAAGTTGCAGTGTAAAGTTACTGCTTTAAGTGTTAAATCATCACCATACTACACCACAGTCTCAGTATAATTTCTCTTCAAGAGGGATTTATTTAAATAGCTTTGTTCCCTGAGCAACTTCATTCCTTCACACTGAAGGACAGCAACACTTGCGATTGCATCGAATGTTCATTTTCAGTTGCAATTCTAAAATGATAATTAACACTAAAAATATATACACACCATATAATTGCTATATATTATATATGTAGGTATAACTAACAATTTTTTGGGAGCGGAAGATTTACATGACAGATTTTGAGGATTATATTCCAGCTCTAATAAGATACCAGTAGCAAAACATATATGCATTTCAACAAATTGCATCTGCCTTTTCCTTTCAAGTTCAGTTGGTACAGAGTGTTTCTAATTTTTTTTTAACCTTTTGTCTTAAATAGGCATTGCTAGCTTTGGGCATCAGTCAGTCTGCAAGGACGCCTGACCCTAGTCATCCGTAAGCTTTTTGAGTAAATAAAGATTTTGGTAACTATATATAGGAGTAAGATCAGTTCTTGTTTGTGCATCAACTTGTTCTCTTTAATTTGCTGTTTTGTGTCATTTCAGAAACATATTGTTTCTGATTTTACAACAGATAGAATAAGAAAAGGGTTTTCTTTCAAGCTGCAGGAGTTGTTTCAGTGGCTTGGTGCATGTTTTGGTTTGTTTTTGTGTGGTATGCTGTTGCTATGTTTTATTTTAATTGACATTATTTCTCTAAGTTCTGGGCTCTTCTGCCTCTTCCAACTAATAGATCTACTTTGTTTTTAAACACTTTTCACGTGAATCACAGAATTCTTTAAAAAATAAAGATTACTGTCCTCTTCCTTTTTTCAACAAAGTGCTTTTATGCGAGCCAGTTACTTGTACCATAAGGAGTTGTGTTTGTCATAAACTGCTCTTTGTTATTATCTAGTAATAGGGATATTACTTGATGAGTTCTTACAAGTTCATTAAAGTTATAAGCTGTACTCTCCCTTGTATTTTCTCGGTGTTGGCCTCTTCTACCCTTCATATGTTTGGGCAAGTCATTCATTCTTTAAGCACTAGTTCAAAAATGTAACTAATTCTGTAAATTAGACATGCTTTTTTTCATTAACAGCATCATTAAAATTTGAAAAATAGACATCTTAAATTTGTGCAAATATTCATCGTATCTCATTTTTCCCCTCTTACTTCTTTCCTTTCTTCCTCAATATAGACAAAAGAAATGCACTGTTTTTAGATTGAGTTAAAACCAAAAAAAGGAATAAATACATACTTTTAATATTGCTTTAATTCTTCCACTGCACTTAAAAACTGCAAGTGTTGAATGTCTGTAGTTAGCTGAACTACTGAGAGATGTATAAATTTTATTCCCTTTAAATTAGTAATATGAATTATGTAGACTGGCTGTTCACAAAACTAGAGTCCTCATTTAGAGGTAGCATTTCACTAAAATCTGAATCTGACACAAATGTTGTTTGGTTTGCTTTTTTTTTTTTTCTGTTAAAATATCCTGAGTTATTGTACAAAAGCTAATACAGCTGTTTAAAATCAAGTTAGAAAAATATTTATGCTTGATGTCCTTGCATATATTAGATATCCTTTTTCAAGTAGGTTTTTTTCTCTCCTTAGGTTAGATTGGATTTAGCTGCTTTGTCTTAAATAGATGCCAAGTCATATGATGATAATTTAAGACATGTAAAAATTAATGGCAAACTTTGAGGTATGTTTGTAGAGATGTAGAATCTTATATTCCTGAAATAATTTTCTTTCGTTTCTTCTAGGTATGGTTTCACAAATATGCGCTATATTGCCTCCCTGATTAGTGGAGTTGGCATTTTCATGATGGGTGCAGGACTTTCTTGGTATCATGGGATCATAGGTTTACTCCACCCTCATCCTGTAGAGTCTCTTCTCTGGGTAAGCTAATCTTGTTTGATATTGTATTTAACACCAGTGACTTACTAAAAAATAGTGGCATAGTCTGAAATGCACTTCCTGAGTGAGTTTGAATCCCAACACAATTAACTCAAACCATTCTTAATGAAAATGTGTTTAAAAAAACCATCTTTTTAAACTATAGTTGATCTTGCAGCAAAATGAGCTGTTCTCTAAACCCTGCATCTTCCTTTCATAGCCCCCACCAAGAGGTCCTCCTTTCCTGTTTTGGAATATATTGTATGATTCAAATATTATTGGTTTCCTTCTGTTAGGGAAAATTACATGGCACAGTGGGTAATGTGGTTCTGGAATGCTGCATTTGGATAGCCTATGGTGAAGACATCTGTAGAAATATACATATAATAACTGATTCTTTTTTTTCCATACAGGCATACTGCATTTTAGCAGGGTCATTGGTATCTGAAGGAGGTATGCAGTTTCAAGTTTCTTTTTAAGTATTTGTAATCTCTTAAGATTACAGTGTCAGTAATTACAGTAATAATTGGTACTTGCTTACACATTGAAGTTTTGATCTGTTGCAAATACTTTGTTTACAAACAAAAAGAAACAGGTGAAAACTTTTCTTTTTTATGTATGTCTGTGTAATAAGAAGTTGAACACATAGTTTGGAAAGTAGACATGGAATACCTTTTTGGTATTAAACTATCAGTGAATATAACTGTTCTAATTTGTGTGGGAGACACACACGTAGAAAAGAAAGCAACTCTGCTTTGTCTTTATTCAAAGTTTCAATAATCAGAGCTTTCTTGATGATCTGTTGCTATGATATAAAGAAAAGTTCACTCTTTTCAAAATGGAAACAAGTCTTTTTGCCTCTAGCAATTTTCAGCAACAACTTTGTTGTTTCAGCCACCCTGCTTGTTGCTATAAATGAAATTCGGAGGAGTGCTCGAGCTAAGGGTCTCTCATTTTATCAATATGGTATGTATCATTATAGCAGTAAGGTATGTGGTTATTTAAAACATAATCTGTTCACTAGTATTTGCATAATGATAGAAACAATTTTCTGTTTTCCCTTTTCCTTTTCCCTTTATTGATATATTTGCTATTCTACTAACAAATAACATTTTACAAGTAGGTGAAAACTGTTGATTTAAGAGTGCTGCTTAAATACTTGGCTAAGTGCATGTATTTTTCAGGATAAATTCCCCTTCTAATTTTTCTAACATTTTTGAGAAGCTTCCATAATTGGGCTTTTTCTGTGTGCATATAAATGTTTTCAGAAGTGTGTGCATATGCCAAAATTCAGTTTACACCTCTGTAGTTGCATAAATTGTTCTTTTAAATTGCAGTTGTTATTATAGTTTAAGTACTGTGCATAATGTAGTAAAGCTAACCTTTCAGAGCAACGTAACTTCTTTTGTTGTAAGTACAGTTGTGCAGAGTCGTGATCCCAGTACCAATGTCGTGTTACTGGAGGATGCTGCAGCAGTTCTGAGCGTGGCTGTAGCTGCTACCTGTATGGGTCTGACTTCTTTAACAGGTAAAATTCTGCACAGAGGCAAGCAGAATGTGAATTTCTTCCCGTGCGTGATATGAACACAGAGCATTTAGTTTATATTGGTTGACAAATATCTCTGCTCCTTTTTTCTCATACTTGTACTCTGTAAGCAGATTTTTGAGCTATTTTGTCGTACAAACTAAGTTATTTTTTTACTAAAGGTAGGGTGATCTGTATAGCAAGTGGTTCAAACTATGTCTTTGCTGTATAGTTAAGTTTTCTAAAGAGGGATGATTACTTATCCCTTTTTAAGTATTGATTTTTTAAGACAATAAATACTGGAATTTTGTTTCTTGTGGCTTCTAATGACTTAATTGCAAGTTTAATTTTTTATATAGAAGTAATTTTTAAATTTCATTTCTAGTTTACTTCATCAGCTTAAAAACATAGCACTATTTCTGTAGATCGGAACATGGATAACTGTTTGAAACTTATTAATTAAGTACTGTATTCCAGAAATGGTTAATACTTGCAAATTTTTGAGTTACTGATAAAAGAAGACTGGATTTTGTGCTGCTACCAATGTTTAGGCGTATATAACTTTGTCTATAAATTTATGTTTACTAATATAGAAACACATATACAAGAGTTTACTCATTTATTAGTCCTGCAGGAGACAGGAGTGGTAAAGGGACAGGAGGGACTTAAGAATTTATTTTAAGATAGCTTGTTTTCTTCCAGCTTCATCATGTTCCTCAGTGGGAAAAAATTTCCACTGAATTAAAAAAAAAAAAGTCAAAAAAAACCCAACTAAAAAAACCCCCCACCAACCAAAAAAATCTCACTAAAAAGCAAAACCCAGAAAACCCCTCAAAGCTCTGTACTCTTTTCAGTGTGAAATTGAAGTTCTTTGCTATGTTTTAGAAATACTCTGTGAAACTAATTGGATATATCTTGTTTAGGAAACCCATATTATGACAGTGTGGGGTCTCTAGGTGTTGGAACTTTGTTAGGAACTGTGTCAGCATTTCTAATCTACACTAACACTGAAGCCCTGCTGGGACGATCCATTGAACCTGAACAACTGCAGCGGCTCACTGAGTTACTGGAAAGTGATCCTGTAGTAAGGTAAGGATCTTTACAGCTCAGTCTCTACTTGGAACAACAAAAAGCAAGAAAATAACATTTAATGGTAGAAGTCTGGGAAGACTATTTTTAGTGTGGCATCTTCTGTATTGGGATTCTAGAATCATTATATTGCTAACTTCTATTTCTGTGCTAAAACTTTCAATAAGTGAATACTTGCACCTCTCAGGTGTTCAACAGCTAAAATAGCATTGCAGATATATTCTAAAAGCCACATTAATTACAGGAATTGACAATGGCTTAATGAGAAAGCCATCACAAACTTTAAACTATTTTCAAATGCATGAAATGCAAGTGCTTAAATGATACTGTTATGTTGCTTGAATAGTTTATTAGCACTTAAATATTTAAATTCTGTTAATAGTCAGTGTTTGGAATTCTGTAGCAGTTGGCAGGACATGCTGCAGTAGTATTATGATGCAATAGATTCTGCATGTTACATGCTTATAAAATTAACTCAATGCTAATATCTCCTTCTTTCAAAGTCTGCAATTTGTAGTAAACTTACAGCTCACTGTAATTCTAAAATCTTGCTTAAATGCTTTTCAATGAGCTATTTTAGCTTTAACCCTATTAACCTTGATTTAGAAGCAAACTGCTTTTTGTTTTCTTTTTAATCTTTATTTAGGAATATATTTCTGTGTAAATCAGCTGAAATATTCTAGTGCTTTTTTTATTGTAGTAATTTTTGAGCTGTGGAGGGAAAAAAACCCAAGCCTCTTAGTTAATACCAGAGTACTTGAAAGAAACTAAGTGCTACATCCTCACAGTTCCAAGCAAGGGGTCTGGACGACATGCCCTTCATTCCAGAAACTAAACAAGATTCCTATTTGGAATAGAATTCTGTTAGAATTTTCACGTCAGTAAATAAATGAATGGTGAAGGACGTGCCAACAGTGCTGTGTTAGAGTAGGTGAATTCGCATGACTATTTATACATGACTTCTGTAGTTATTTTTTTCAAAGTGCACAGGTGGCTTTTGCTTGTCTGAGGCTGAAATAATAAAATTTCTCCTAGGCCAAGTACTAGTTTATATTGTATTCCATTTTTTAGGTGGCTCTAACTTCTCAACAGAGCAGACTTAGTTCATGTTCTTCTTGCTGTAGACATTTTTTTTGAAACAAGAATTACCTTAATTTTAAAAAAGCATGAATAATAAAAAAAGTAAAGACTTTTTGAGAAACTGTGTGTTTTTATTTTCTTGAGATTAGAAGCTGAAACATGTTTAGGTGCTTATCATACCTTCTGTATGCACTTTGTCTTCAGTTATCTCTTTCTTAGATCCATTACGTTAGCAGCTTTGATTTCTTTCAGTGCCCAGTTTCTCTTTGACCAAGTTCTTATAACAAGCCTACTATATCTAGCTTGGTTAACATACATCTTCTAATAAGACATCTGGTCTTAATCTTGATTCTCTGTGATGTAAACTCATATTACCCTTGCTTGTTACCCTTGCGTGTAATTTGGGGAAAAAGGTGAAAACAAACAAACCAAAGGCTGAAATAAGAAAAAAAATTGGAGCAGCTGAAATTAGGAAGTCTTTTAACATTAACTATTTCTTCAAAGGGTTATCTGTATATTTTCATCAACATAAGCTTTGGACTTCTAAGAGTCCAAAGCATTTTCTTGAACATTCAAACTCTCACATTTTCTTAAATGGAGACATGTAGTAGTGTGTTCTACTCTTACATATCCTACTGACACCAAATGTAAAAGAAAAAGCTCATGATTACTGGTGTGCTTGTAAAGCTGTGACTAATATTTGCTTTTTTATTTCAACCTTCCAGGGTTTTCAGTTCTCAATGCAATGCTTTTTGCAGTCACTGCTCCCAGAATATTCCTCCCTTGTTCTTTCAGGCATGGTTTGCAATGTTTATTTTCAGATGTGTTTTGCCAAATCAGAAGGGGATATATTAGGGAATCATTAGTATTCATCAGAAAGTATTTTAGATCCAAATTGACAAAAGGATCCAGGGGCTCTAATATCTACTCCCTCAGCCCCCATCAGCACCACCACTTAACTTACTATTCCAGCAGTAGCTTGCCTGAACATCATGGTCCGTTGCTAATTATAAAGTATTTGATTATCAGACAATACTAACTGCTGTCCTACCAAAATAAGTCTCTGTGCTAGTGATACTTTTTCAACTAAATCTTGATACTTAAATTTTTTTTTACAGGATTGTATGACAAGACTACATTCCCTAAAATCTTAATGACTGGAGTTAGTGTTCTTAATATATAATTCTTCTCCCCACCTTTCTCACTGTTTTTCCTTCAATTGTCAGGTGAAGTTGTCCTCAGTTAAATGAATGAACTCATTTACTGTTCTTAAATTTCGGCACAGTGTTGTTAACCTGGTTCGTTTTTGTTTTAATTCTCATCAGTATTGCAAGATGAAAAATTAATTTGCCTTCACAGTTATTCTTAGTTCTTTTTACTCTTGAATATAAGTTATGGAGCCTGCTGGATTAGAAGCATTCTTTTCCATTTAAATATCCAATATGCTTATCTGCTATTAGTAGGGAAATGCTTTGTTGTACGAATATAATCTTGCTTTTTTAGATCAAGAAGACAATAATCACTGCATGTTTTTTTCTGTTCTTTTTCATCAGTAACAATTTTCCATTTCTGTCTAGTAGCAGGCTCGTTTCCATGTTATCCTTTGGTTTTGATATACTTAAAAAAGAGTTGGTTTGTATCACACTCCGTGACTTTTTCTTCTGCTTCTCCTTTCAGTTTGTTGGACTTAATAATTTCTCTTTTAGGCTCATGGCTTTTTATTTCCCTTTTCTTTTAATTTTTCTTAGTAATTTCTAGTTGTAGCCCCTGTTTAACTCGTGATCCTGAATGGGCTTTCAGAGTTGTTCTCAGCTGGAAAGTGATTTGATTTTATTTTTGCTCTACAAACATTCCATTCTTAACTCTCATTGACACCTTTGGTGCCTAAATCATTCTTGTGTTCAGCTTAACTGAACTGTGGGAAATTAGCCTTTCATAACTGTGAAGTAAAATAGGTGATGTGGTACAGACTCTGTCCTGATTCTGTTCTTATGAAATTTCATCACAGATTCCTAGGCGTAAGCTATTCTTAGTGACAGTTTCATCTTTAATTTTACTTCATTATAACAGCTGTTGGGTAGTTGTGTTTCTGTTGGGCTGGAAAACCTGTCATTCTGGTTTGGACAAAAACTAAAAGTATTACAACCGATTGCTCAAAACCAGTAACTTGATGTTCTCTGACAAATTTTTCATTAATGTGAAACTTGCTCTTTTCCCCGGTTAGAATTGATGGTGTCTACTAACCATCTAGAAGCTTCCATAAGCAAGCTTTGTAGGTTAAGCTTTAGCATACACATTTGTATTTTTGAATGATTAGTGATTTTTCTCCTCTTGACTCACTGTCTTATCTTTCCTGGACAGATATGTGCACAAATTCCTTCACATTTATAGAATATGCATAATTTCACTGAATTTTATCAGGCTACTGCTCAATGAGAGTCTCAAATATCACTTGTTATCGTCTTGCTTAGCTCTGATGGGCACATGATATGTCTTCAACAGTTTTGAATCACATGGCTCCAAATTCTCTTCATTAACCACATCTGTTATTTTAAATACCCTATTTGTGATGAGGTAGTTTGATGTCATCTAGTTTACTCCAGTTAATACTGTTTTGATTTGATACCTTCCCACAGAATAGTTGTGTAAATTGGAATGGAGCTGGAAAGACTTTATTGCTACCAGTAAGCTGATAGTTCTTTTAATCTGCTTAAATATTTACTAAGATGTATTTTTTGGTGTCTCTATATTTAGTTCATGTTCTATTTCTTTTTTAATATGCTTACGTCTCCTCCACCCTGAGTGTTACAAGAAGTATTCTGTAAAAGTTTCCTGTGATTGTTCCTCTTAAAGTTTCTGTCTCCTGTTCCTTTTTGGCTATTCATTCCAGCAGACTCCTTCCAATATATATGCCTTCTGCTTTCTTCCTGCACTGCCTGTGAAGTTATTTCTGATTTATAAACATTCAGATGCAAAGAAGCATTTCTAGTTGGGAAGACTAAATTTGTTTAAGACAAAGGGCATGCTGAATGTAAAGATTCTGTGAAATTGCACAATTTAGCGAAATAGATGGAGATAAAGTTTGGTACTTTGCATCAAGTGAGCTGCACTGCTAAATCTAAATTTTGTGTTAGAATTTACCAAATTGTCAAGATTGCATTTTTCTGTTCATAAACTAAAAGTCTTTGAAATATTTTATACTTTTTACTTTGAAAATGTCAGAAGCAAGAATTAAAAAAATGTGAAACTGTTGTGATTTGTGTCCCATATTTTAGTTTCCACTCATTTTTTCTGACCTTGATGGAAAAATGTGGAAACTTACTCCGCAGTGGCAATTTTAAATTCTCTTGGCTTTAAAGATAAACTGAGTTTTCGCTAATATAATTAGGAAAAGAATTGAGTATTTAATTTTGTGTTTATTTCACTTTTGAAATGCATCACTATATGTCTTGGTCCTGAGTTTGCTTCTTATCCCAGAAAAATTAAGAGTTTGTTGTTTACTCCCTATATTCACTATAGAATTTGTCCAACAAGCTGGAACAAAACTCTGTTACAGAAAACCAGAATTTTTCAAAGGACCAAAATATAAACATTAGGGCTTTCATGTTCTAGTATTTATTAGGAGCCTTTAAATAAATATACATTTTCAGCATTTACAAACAGGTGTATCTTGATAAGCTGTGATTAATAGTTCTGAAGGATCAATAATGAGTTCCAAACACAAAATCCATAACTTTTTCTTACGTCAAATGTATTTTTGGAAATTCTCCAAAAGATCATGCCTTTACCAACTTTAGGAAAGGACACTTCTATAATTGCAACGTGTCCTTTCAGTGATTAACAATAGGTTATTGTTCCTTTCCTCAGATTTGAGGATACTTAAAGATTGTTAAATAGTGTCATGTATATGTACAAAAACTTCTCTGCAGTAGAAAGTAAGTTGGACTTGAACTTTTAACACAGAATAGGGAAGTTCTCACACTTTTAATTGTGGAATTTTTTTTTTATATACTGTTAGTCTAGTTCTAAATCTGTGATGCTTCTAGTAGTCTGACTTTTATTGCAGTGATTTATAGATAGGTTGGTGTTGCAGAAACCTGTCGAAGTGGTATAACCAGTTAAACATAAATCGGTATTTAATGGAAGTTTGAGTGGGCAAAATGAGGATATGTTGTGAAAGACAGTAACCTTTTAAAATTACAGGATCATTTTATAGTGACAGTATTCTTAACATGAGAAGTCAAACTAGCTATTGGTTTGTTCTATGTTGTTTTACATTTTCTTTAAAAATGTATATGTTTCAGAGCAATTCATGATGTTAAAGCCACAGACATGGGAATGAGCAAAGTGAGATTCAAGGCAGAAGTAGACTTTGATGGACGTGTTGTTACTCGGTCTTACTTGGAAAAACAAGACATTGAACAGCTGTTACAAGTATGTGTAAAAAAATTGCTTTTGTAACCCCCAGTATCTGATACTTACTTTCCAATTTCAAATACTTCTAAACCCAAGACTTGCAAGTAGGTGAGATACATTTCACTTCTTCATTTGAAGGGTTGCAGATGTTCTTACTTTGTGTTAGTATTTTAAATATACTTACAGAGAATCGTATTATGTGCTGCTGAAAAAGTGCCTGAGTAGGAGGAAAGCAGGTTTTTTTTTTTAACTCATTACCCTTGAGATTGGCTGAGTTGGTCAGAGCCAGGTGCTAATAATGCCAAGGTTGTGGGTTTGCTCCCTGTAGGGGTCATTCACTGAAGTATTTGAGTCAATAACCTTTGTGGGTCCCTTCCAACTCAGAATATTCTGTGATTCTGTGATTGTTTTGTTAGAAAATACAGATTAGTAAAAAAAAAAAATTGATGTTCTTCCAATACATTTATTGAATTACAAGATCTGCAGTTAAAACTAGAAACTTGTCACCTGCAAATAGGCATCTGTTTTGGCAGAGCCATTTGTCCTGGGTGTTGGTGATCAAGTGTTAGGGTTTACAGGTCCAGCCGTTCAGACTCGGTGTGAATATGGATTGCTTGCATCACATGATTTTGCATTTCGATGATGTTTAAAAATTAACCATCCTTAAGTAAGTGTCAGTCTCTGATTTTAGTATAGTTCAGAGTAGCTTTTCTTAATCCTTCTTTTCAATATAGAAATGCAGAACTGTTCTCTGCTGTATTCTGTATGGCAGAACTATGAAGTATGAAGAAAATAATGATTTATATAAATTAAAAGGGGAATTTTAAGTGAGCAAAATGTTTTGCTTCCTTACCAGTTTTCACTGGTACCTTGCTTATGTACATTTGCTTGTGTACAACATTTCTTTTTTTTCTACCCTTTCAAAATGAAATACAGATGTCAGATGTCTGCATTTTATGTCTGTCCATTAAATACAACTTAGAAATTATCAGAATTTTCCTTTAAATTTTACATTGCAGTTTTTTAAACCATTAGTATCCCAGTTTTAAAAACATGTTATGTCAAAATAAGAATTATGTATGTGTATGTATAGTGCAATATCTGATCTGTTCATCTACTGGGTTTCAGTTTAATCCACTTTTGAGAGGAAGAGTGCTATCAGCTTTGTACCACTGAGGCACTGCAAGTTTGCCTGGTTTTATATTGACAGTTGCTTTGCTGATGCAGTTTTTAGTACACCAGTCTTCTTTTAAAGGCTTTGTTAGCTTTTATTCTTTACCTGCTATTCCCCTTGGCAATTGCATACAACCTTCACTAGTTCTTCCAGTACTTCTAGTATTGTTGGGAAAGATCTTCCTGATTGCTTCTAGGTTGGCAACTGTTTCTTACACAGGTCATTGTTCTTTCATGTAGTAACCTCATGTCAGCTATAAAACCATCGTTGAAGGATAGATCCTTTCAGTAGGATTCAGCCATCTGATGTGAAAGGCAGACATTGTGCTTGCCTTTTGATCTATACTTTTTCAAATAAGCAGCTCATTCAACTAGCATGGCTGTCAACATCATTTTTTCTACAGTTGTGAAATATTTGTTGAAATGCTGTCATTCAGATTACTTCGGTTTTTTTCTTGTTAGACTTGCTGTGATCATAGTCATGGGTTATTGAGGTTGAGATATCTTTTAAGCTTTATGAATTACATTGTTCCTCTTCAGTTTTAGAGTAGTGAGAAGGGGAAAGAAGTTGATGTCATGTACTTGAATGCACAAGAAGAACTAGCTGTTTCATAGTTTGTGTCTGTTTGCAATAACCTCTTTATCCTAAACATACTGCAGCTGCGATAAACTACAGGACAAATGGCTTCCAGACAGCTTGGTGTGAGACCTCTAAGGAAAGCTGATGGCTTTAAACTGAAAGGTGATAGATATATATGGGATATAAGAAAAAATTCTTTACTGTGGTCGTCAGGGTGGTGACACAGTGGACCACGTTGCCTGGAGAATTGTGGATGCCCCATCCTTTGGGGTGTTTAAGGCCAGGTTGGATGGGGCCCTGAGCGACCTGGTGTAGCAGAAAGTGTCTCTGCCCATGGCGGTGGGGGAGCAACTAGATGATCTTTAAGGCCCTTTCTAACCCAAACCATTGTATGATTCTATGGCAATACTGTAATACCTGCTTTGGTGCTACTGATGTCTGTGTTTTTTTGGAGGGTGGAGTATAACATCCTTTCTTCCTTAATCTCATTCCTTCAGTTTTATATGCTGTTGGTCTCTTAGTCTGAGTACCTGTCAACTGTCTTCAAGTTTCTGATATTATGGAGGAGTCATATTTGCAGCAGCATTTGTAGTAATCCTTATGGACTTTCAGATGAGTTGGTTATGTGATGCCCAGAGTAGGCAGTGTAGTGGAATAGCAAGAATGTAGAAAATGGGGAAAGAATACATAGGAGTACCCCGCTCTGCCTTGCTGTGAGGAATACCTCAGAGACTTCTAGAAAATGAATGAAATTCTCTAAACTTATTTGGAAAGATAAAGAGGAAATCAATTAAAGATAGAAGAAGGTTTTGTATCACATGCAGGTGTAGTGATAGAGCCAGCTGTTTTCATCGAATAGATGCTACTCTTCTGTGTCTTTGAGACATAAGAACAGATGATGTTTTGAGAGTAAATGGCAAAAGCTGAAGTGTTTTGTTTAGGGTTTTTTTTTTTTTTCCTCCCTCTTGAAATATGTCAAGACCCTCTGGAGTGTTACTCCTTTATTTTCTTTTCCTCATCTCAATCTCTTAAATTTAATTTCTTCCTAGGAAATTCAGCAAGTGAAAACCCTTGAAGAATTAGAAGCCTTTATGCTTAAGCATGGTGAGAATATCATTGACACTCTGGGAGCTGAAGTAGACAGACTGGAGAAGGACCTGAAGGTAAATTTAACTGCTTATTAGTAGTGCTTATTCTGTGATATATTTTAAACAATATTACTGCATCTAATTTTTGGGATTTCATTTGTAAATATGAGAGAGGGAAAGAGGCTGGTATTATGAATGCAGATTTTCTTGCTGTAGTATTATTAACTAGGTTCTGACCACCAGCAAGTCCTTACTTTGCCACTGATCCATTTGTTACCGTATTTTGTTCCATTTTATACCAACATAGAACAAATTTTCATTAAATAGACCTGAATGTATCTTCGTTACTGTATTCTCAGAGTGTCAGATTATAGGCTGTTGAATTCTGTTTCGGCTGGAAAAAAGCAAATTTTCTTTTTCTTTTTTTTTTTTTTAACTGGTTCTTAGCATTCTATCAAATATTTCTGGGTGATGGGACTGCTACTCAACATCTTTCACTCTTGTTGAAGCTGTACAGTGTTTATTTTACGTTACAGAAGCCTCTCAGCTTTGTAATGATTTTTTTTTCATTCTGCAATTTAAATATCCTCTGCCAGATGCAAGAAAGGGTTGTTTCCATTTTTAATTTTGTGAGTATATTGGGGCTGTCAGTCTTACCTTTCTGGCATGAATTCAGAACTACAAGTATATTGACCCCCAGATAAATGCAGTCCTGTCATGACTGTCTTTTCTGGCCATGAGACACTACTCAAGAGCATGTCTGTCCTTGCTTGTTGTATTTCATAAATATTTGAGTTTAAGTTTCTGTCCCTAGGGGTGTCTTGTTTAAAAGTCAAAATACTATTTTTGAATTTAATTGCACCATCTGAATCAGTTCTTCATGCATGGTTTTTGGGGAGCAGGATCACGTCTAAATTTTTTATAAACATAGATACAATTTTTTGGTGTAGGCATATCTATAGCGATTGTGTTGGTATTGTATATGCTTTACTAAATATACTAATTATGTTCACATGCTGGATGACTTTGAAGTCGTGTCTTTCTCATGGATTATACAATTGATGTAATGATAACATATTTCTACAATATCAGAAAATGCGTATTTCTTAATGGAAACAATATTCTCAATCTCTATAAATAGCTTCAGTGGCATAGAACAAATTATTTCAAGTCTTACCCATTATTCAGGAAAGTATCTGTTAAAACTTTAAGAAAGTGAGATATGTATATGTACGTGTATCTGAACAGTTTTATATAAAACTCTACTACCTTTTTAAAATTGAGAGCCCCTGCATACTTTATGAAGCATGAGAACTAATTTATCCATGATGTTGAAAAGTATTTTTCAGATAAAAAGATGACTTAGCCTTCAAAAAATGCCTTATAATATGGACAATGTTTGTTGAATCTCTTCCTCATTTTAAAATAGTCCCTATGCTACCCAAAAAGGGGATTTGTTATCCAGTTGAAAACATCATACCAGAAATACATTACTTGTAATGATGCGCAAAAATGTATTTGAATATTTTCAATACATTGTTTTTAAATTTTATTTCAGCAACGAAATCCTGATGTTCGTCATGTGGATTTGGAGATACTGTAGACTTGAACAGGAGAAATCTTCAGGTTGCTACCCTTGTGGAAAGAAGTCATGTAAAGGGCTGAAAAGCTTCTGAAATTGCAGTGACCTCAGCACCATACTTCGCTTCCTTTGCTGTAGGCTTCCTGGACTGGTAGCACTGCTTCTGCTTCTGGAAGAGCGCTAGACTTGCAGACTAAAATTTCCATGGCAAAATCAGTTTCAAAAACCTACTTGAGTTAAATTGCACAGGAGAGTCTGTCCAAGTATATTTACTGCGATTCAGAACTTAAACCTTGAGGTTTAGTTAGGCAAGTACAGCTGCCTGAAACTATACAACACACTTAGTTTTTCCATTTGTGTCCCTTTGCAATCAGTTTGCACTTCTTTAGTTTCTTTCAAGATATCATTAAAGGTTCTTGGGAGATATTAAGATTAGCTAGGAAGAGTTTGTTCCAGTGGAACCTGCTAACCTTAAATTGTAATATTTCAACTGTGTGATTGTTTCACAATTTTTCTTTTCTATGAGATAAATTGTTTTAAGTGGGCACTGGCCTTATCTCAAGTACCATGACCTGGAAACCTGCTTTTTGCCACCATTACGATTACAACTGCACTTCAGGAAAACAAGGTTTTTCACCTCAGAGGAGCCAGCTGTATGGGTTTAGCCAGAGTACATTAAGTTACTGTGAAAAATTACTACGTACAAATTTTGGTGCACTTACTCTCTTTAAATTTTGTTTGGTTTTTTCCCTACTTTGACACTTGTTTTCTTATTTGTAAGTATCTTCAGATGTAATTGGGGAGATATTTATGGTAGTGCTTATTAAAAGTTACCTGGCATTTTTGGCTTTTTATATTTTAAGACTCTATTGCCAGATATGGTCTTTGCTAGAAAATGCAAGAGATGTAGCTGGAATATATAATAGTAAAAAATGATCTATTTATAATGAAACAAATGAATACATTGTATTTTTAATTTATTTACCTTTAGATATTATCTGAATTCAAAACCACTTACTCTGCTTTTTTTTATGACTTGACCTTGCTTGTTTGGGAGAGTAATTCTGTCAGTGGTCCTCAACAATTCAGAGACAAGTGTTTAGTTTATAACTTTGAAATGTGACATTCTAGAACTGTGTACAATTGTCTCAAGGCTTTCTGCAGTAGGTACTCAAGTGGTACCAGATTCTTTGAGACCCAGCCTTTATTAATAAGGCTGTGAGTACTGAAAATGCAAGTTGAAATATAAGTGAAATAACCATATTTAAATAACACTGAGGAAAATTCTTTATGCACTTTAACATAAAATATGATTTGCTTATGGGTGAGGGTGGTAATAAGACCATCCTAGTAAGTTAGTTGCTGAGTAATGACTGACTTGCCGAAAGAAGAAATGTTGATATGAAACACAAGTCTTCAAAAATCAATTTAAGATTGTTATAAGCATTGCAGTAAATAATAGTGGAGACCAATATGTCCAGATTTGACTAAAAGCATTTTAGAATATTTTTTTCATACTAGGTGTCACTTAACCAGTGAATTATGAGAATTTAAAATAACATGCCTTTTTGGCAACTGCAAAGCACTTTGCATGCTGGTCATTTTAAGTAGAAAAACATTCCAGAGTTAAGTTACAGATGGGGCTTTATATATAGTAATTGTGGGTGAAAGGATCTCCTTGGTACCCTTTTCCATAATCCCTATTCACTGGTGGCTTCTTTATAGCATATTCCCGTATTATGGCTAATTCAAAAGAAGGCTTACTTTATCTGGTTTTCTCCTATCGTAGAACTGGTTAGTATATTTAAGCCTGATGATTTAAAATGCAGTTTATAGGTAATTTGGAAGTCTCCCATATCAAATAAATAAGGCATAGTTTAGCACATTATAAATAATTTACCTTTTTCCTTGCACTTCTATGTAAAATTCATCTCATCTCAGTATGCACTCTCCTGGTATTAGTCTTATTCACGAAGAGCACTGGAATCTGGTAACACATAACATGTTTTCTTCTCCCTAGAATATTTATATGGATTTTGAATTTGAATAAACACATTAATAAACCAGTTATTTCAGAAATCAAAAACCTGAAGAAAAGTAAAACTGGGAAAATGTTCTTCCTGCAGAGGTTAGTGAAGACAGCCAATGTGATCCAAGTGGTTTGCATGCTGGAGTTACTGATGAATGAGTAGTGTCAGTGTGCCCTTTGCAGCGCAGAACTTTCCCTGCAAGGTTAGTAAATGTTATCTCAATAGGAAAGTGTTCCTGTATCGTTTTTAAGAGGAGGCATGAGCTTATATTCTTATAGAACATCTGCTCCAAAAGCCTATAAAAAATGGTTTTTCATTCATTGGAGATGTAATTCATCTGAATTCTGATCTTAATTTCCTTATTTTAGTCAGAAAAATACCCATCCACACCTTTTGTTTATATTCCAAGATAGAATTCAGTTCCTTGTCTCCCAGTTACGTTACCGATTATAGCGTCACACTCTAAATTCACGATGCCAGGACTTGAATGCTTTTGGGTACATTACAGTTGACCAGTCTGAGGACTCAGTTCCATTTTTTAAAGTGACCTGGATGGTGATGTACTACAAAAAGGCAGGCAGACTGGTTTTGGCAGTACCTTGTAAGTTTACATGTCATGCAGTTGGATGGAAGTACTGATTCATTGATTCATTGCCAGGTTGGAAAGGAAAAGTACTTCCAAGCTGTTACATTTTAATTTATATATTATAATTTGCAAATTGTTTTTAACAGATACAACATTTTTACTGCTTTTTTTCTTCAGCTGTCTTTATAGTCAAAACCTTGAGGTGATGTGGGTCCACTACTTAGTTTACTTTTGTTCTAATGTTTTTGGGGAAAATAATTAGCTAATACATTTACATTTACATGATAGAGTCCTCGGACTAAAGAACTGTACAAAGTGTGGAGGAGTGAATCTTTTCTTTATCACAAATGCAATTACAAAATGGTTTTTTTGATTGATTTTAAGGAAAAGAAATGGGATTTACCTAACAATAAAGTTATATTCTAGGATTTCTTCAATTAAGGTGTGGTGTTTTAAAATAATTTATTTCTGTAGACTGGCCATGCAGGTTCTATTTTTTCAAATTGTGTTCCAAGTACAGCTGCCTTCTCTGCTTTGTGGAAGATTGCTTACATGCTGTGCAGTGTTTCATAATTCTGTAAAACTTGCGATGTTTGAAAAACTTGTCTTAGTGTTCCAATATACTGAATGATCTTAATGTATTTTAAGTCTAAGCTGGCTGGATACTAATAATATGTTCTTCTGTAGAAATTTTTTTTTCTGTAAAAGATAAAATTCTGAAGTGATTATCTTTCCCCCAGCAATGAACTTCAAGTCTAAGTTGTCTCCATTATACACTGGAATTCAGCATTTGATGTGGTCTCCCTTTCCCCGTCCACTTTTAAAGCATTGATTAAGGATACAGTGATAGTAGTAAATACCTCAGTGGATTACTGTATTACAGAGACTGTTTGGTGGTTTGTATTCTGATCCAGAAGTAGTGGGGACTCATGAAACACAAGAACACATATTTTAAGGACAAGTTTGCATCCTTTATCCCCTGTGACTCATCCTTGAGCTGAAGGCTTTTTAGGCTCTGGTTTTTTCCTTTCTTGAATTCCCACACAGATTTTATTGCTTTTTTAAAGTGATTCGTACTTTTAGAGGAAGAGGCCATTATGAACAGCTTATGTTTTTAATAGCAGGGTTAAATTCTACTCTTGGTCTGTGAATTTTGTACTACTTGTTAATTAACAGTTGACAATAGAGATTACTGTTTTGAAAGCTACAAACCATTTTAGCCAAAACCGAGTTTTCATATTTTGTCAGGTGCACCTTTTTCAGCTGTATCTGGAGACTCAGTTTTTATTGGGAGATTTCTACTGCCCCCTCTTTGATAAGGAAGAGTACAGGAAGGTTTTTAGGTATGTTTGGTCTAGGTTATACATTGTTTGCAGTCCTATTTTCTTCTTTTGTGTGATCATTTTAGTTGGTTTTTTTTTCCTATAACAAAGAAAAAATACACATTATGGAAGAACCTTTAATAGTGATGAGTACATCAAATACAGTCTTCATACAAAGAGTTTTTATGCCCTTGTGTATTGAAAGTGTGTCAATTTTTGAAAATTGACAATGAAGTAATCCTTTTTCTAAACTTGATTTAAATGTTTTCCTTATAGAGGAAACCAGAGCACCATATTGCTTAAGATTTGAAAACAAAGTGTTTCCTTTTATGGTCATATGTTCTTAAGGCGTTTTGGCATGGTAGAACTGTTGATGAATATTGACTCCTGTACAAAACCTGCCCTTCTGCGCATGCCTAAAGGCTTACAGAAGTGACTATAAAATGACAGTGTGCTTTTTTCCTTCTAGCTTAAATATTATGCTGCTTCTATTCTTATTGTTGGCTCTGAATAGAGAGTACCACTAACATCTCTCTTGCAGTTTACCTGCATAATATAAATGACAAGTCAAGATGTACCAAAAAGATTTTCTTTTTTATAGAGGGTTTGTGTAGCTTAAGTAATTTTTCCTTTTTTTAGTGAGACACAAATCATTAAGATCAAAAGTAGACTATATTACAGAAAAAAAAGAAATAGGAATCCAGGCTCTAAAGCACAATAGTTCAATTTTTGAAATGTATGCCCTTTGAGGAAAATAAAACAGAAGCTGTAAGTGGATGTATGGTCTATAGAAACTGCAGTCAGTCAGGCTTTGCTGAAGCAAAATAAATTAAACTAAAAGTATGTGATAAAAAGAAAAGAATACAAGGAAGGAAAAGACCCAAGACACTGAGCACTTGGAAATAGGAAAGGATGAAAACCATCTAAGAAACTTGTCCAGAAATAAGAAATGATGAATGGAGAAGAAAAGAACAGTAAGAAATTATATTTTATTAGAATGTGCAAAACTAGATAGGATGACGTTTTCTTTCTTTTACCAGTATTCTGATAGTTGGCTAATTCCTCCCTCCCACTCCCAGCAAAAATTCATCTTTTTTTTTCCTGTACTGAAAATCAGAGCCTCTGTCTAACTATGTCCTAATATGGTGTTGAGCCTTGCAGGTACAAACCTATTTGTCCACTGAAAACTGCTAAGGGTGATGTTGTAATCTCAGTCTTTGTTGGTGAGGTATGTGTTTGGTAAGTGGAGTGTGAGTAATGTTATTTGTGGAAATGGGAGCTCGAGTGAATTAAAGAGAAAATTAACTGTTTCTTTCAGAGAGAAAATGACTGAAGCACCATACTGAACATGCTGTGGAAAAAGAGGTGCTCTGTTCTAAGGTCTACAGAATTCTTGCAGTGGGCTGTAGTCACTGATGAATATGTTAGTCTGTATTTTTCAATTTGCTGAGATGTCTGTGGATAAGCAAGATTTCTAATTAAATCACATTTTGAAAGTAATGTGAAAAGGATGTATGTTTTTTAAATACCACAGACAGTATAGCACATTATAATAGATAGGCAGAAAATATTGAGTATTACATGGGGTGCTTGTGGACTTTTTTTTTTTCTGTGTAAATCAAAGCCACCAATTAAAATAAAGGGTCTTGGTTACTTTTTATAAACATTACACTAACAGCAAGCCCAGTCAAATTTTTGTATAGCCAGCATTCATAGTGCCATTCTGCAGAGGAGGTGTCTGTTAAAATAGTAGAATAGAAGTCCATAATCTATCATAAGTTTGGTTTTTGTAATCTTAATTTAGACTGTGTTTAAAACTTTAGAGGTTGTGATCAGCTGCTTCAGATCTGAAGTCAGAAGGAAAAAAAATGCAATGATGTATAAATGACGTAATATAAAAGGCATTTTGTAAGTTTCTCTTCAAATTAAATATGCTGAAGAACTGTGTGAGAAGTGTTTGAAAAATGCCTAAAGCATTTGAAAACTGTTTTGGCTATTGCCAAAATGATAGTAAATTTGAAAGTCAACAGTGAGGGTTTTCACTAGTGGTAGAACTTTCAAAGGGCAATCTCAAAACCAAAATCTAAATCTAAATCCAAAATTTCCATGCAGCCTTTTAATCAGATTCACCAACCCCCTCCCCACCCTGCGCCTTGCATTTTGGTGTATTGGCTTTTTCATTCTGTGTCTTGGTTACTCCGTATTAGTATGGGAAAGTCATTTTGATTTTTGGTGTAGACGTTAGAATACTTACCTGCATATGTTCTTTGATTTGTAATTATACTTGAATTCAGTACATTCTGTATCATGTCTGGAAGTTGTAATTACTCAGTAAAATGTTACATAGCCAGTAAGGGTTGTGTTCTGTTAATTTAAGCAATTTTGTATGTATTGGAAAAGTAAGCAATAACACTGGCTTTAGGCAGCTGATGATTCACTATATTTCTGAATTCAAATTGCATATAACTATTTTATGGATGCAAAGCAAAGGTTCTATCCATCTATTTGTACTAGTTATTCAATTTGCCTTTGTGATGCTGGCACACACTGTTCGATAGCATGCACTCAGTGAGGGAGCAACCTGCTCAGGCCGGCCAAGCTCTGTTTATTCTCTGAACCTCACTGGCAACTCCACCTTTCATCCCATTCACCCCCCTGCCTTCAAAGAGGGCGGTTCCTTCCCCAGTACTGAGAAAGCTCTTTCTGCCTGGCTCAGGGGCCCCACTGGCACTGTGTCCAGTTTAGACTACCTGTCCTGATCCAGATGTAAGGATGACATGAAGAAAGGTAGTACTACAGATGGGTTGCATGTCTATGTGCAGTTGGGTTTATGTGTTAGACTTGCATAGTAACCACAGTTTCACAATCCCAGCAAAGCTGTCCAAGCCTCTTAAGAAAAGCCTTGAAATTAGTCAGCTTAGAAAGGATTTAATGTACTGTCTGGTGCACTTAAGTGCCACTTTTTATCACGAATACTGATAAAACTGCTTATTTATCCAGTTACGGGAAGAACTGCTTCTAACTAGGCTGAAAAAATTTTATGTGGTTGGAAAGAAGAGTCAAAAATGACAGAACTCTGGGTAATGAAGTGGAGAAACTTGAAAAATGGAGTTTTTGTCTGTATGGTATCGGATGCCAGAAATAAAGGGGTCAAGCAACATATTGCAGGAAAGATTTTGGGTATGCAGCATATGTCCTGATTGCTAAAGATGTTTCATTTCCTAGTTAAGAGGCTCCCTTTCTCAAGGGAAGTTTGTTGGTTTCATATGGTTTTGTTGTGTTTGTTTTTTTTCTCTAGTGAACCAAATGGCACAAGATCCGCCTGAGCAGAGAAGTGACAGACTTGAGGGCCTTGTCTCTTGTTTATTTGAGGTCCAGTTCAAATACTGGGCTGTCTTTTGGTTCAAATACTGAGCTGTCTTTTGGGCTGTCTGAATAACCAAGCAAGTGGTCTCAGCCACTTCGAAAGAAGGAGAGAGAGCTCTGTCTTTTCCCATAATGTAACCTGGAATCTTCAAAATCCCATCTTTATTTGCTGTCTGTGGCATTAATTGAAAGGCCATTCCTAAATGTGTTAAATGGGGGCTAATGGGTTGAAGCGGGACCTTGCAGTCAGCTGGTTGAGGTGATCTTAAAAGTCCTGTTCAAGAATGAGTTCTGTCTGTCTTTGCAAATATTTTATGAGGGACTTATTAAAAGATATGAAAAGTAAACCTTCCTTTAGCATTTGAAATAAACTTTTTTAGAAAACCTTAGGAGAAGGGACATAATTTCTGCTTTCACAGAAGTTGTGCAAGCTCAGCTCCTAGTAAATTACATGTATTGATTTACCCAAGCTCTTTGTGATTTTAATTTTTTTATTTTAATTTACACTTTGTCAGTTCTGATGCTGAATTGGGGCTTAGTAAGATCTTTTCTAGGTTCTCTTTTTGAAACTTGAGATGACTTAGATATTATTCACTGCTCTAGTATAAACTAATATTCAATCTTTTAGAGAAGTTTTTTTTTTACCCCAAATACTGATTGAACAGCAGTTTACCATTAAATCAGGCTGCTCTGGATACACAAAACATTAAGTTTAGGGTTTAAATGTGGGGGTTTTGTTTTCCTCTAAGGCAGTCACAAAGAAAATCCATCTTGCATTTGATGCACATAAAAATGGTTCATATATGAACCTCTGTCTCTGCATGTTGTAATTGTATGTAAGTGTCTTTGGCTGCAGATTTGTTCCTCACTGATCATCCTTCTCATGAAAGACAACTTTCTCAGCATCTCAGCAAAAATAGATGTTAAACACTGTGGAAGAAATCCTAATGAATTTGGACAACTTGGAAACCTTGATACGACAAAGACTTTCCAGTAAGGCTGTGGCTTTAACCCATTTTGCTCCTTTCCCTTTATGCTTTGCACTGATTTCATTGGTTCCGACCTTCACTGTAGAACTTCAGTTTCCAGGTGGTTCAAAACAGGGGTTTTAGGTGGAGAAGACTAATTCCAAAATCTCTGTTCCAGGAGCTCCATCTGCTCAGTAGGTAATTGGACACTTCTGGATCATTGAGGGAGATATGCAGTGATACTCTGGCTAGCATTTGGTGGGTTTACGAAATGTGCCAAGGTCAACTTTTTTCTTGGAAATGTCTCACCTTGGAACAGTCTTCCTGATGCTGTGGATGGGAAAGATGCCCCAGGTGTTTCCTTGACATTCCATTTGTGAAGAGACTGTGTTGGAACTGCTTGCTGCTCTGCTTCTTTGGATTATCCTTTAGCAAATAAAAAAACCCCCTCTTTCCATCAGTTTAATAAATAGTTAAGGCTCTTTGAGGTTCTCACATCATTTTGTGAGAAGAATTTCAGTTTTTCAATCACATTACTACGAGGCATTTGTGAAAGGTTTAATTATACTTCTTCTGCTGTGCTATTGACCCTGTTCCTAAATGGGAACTAAATTTAATATTAACTTTTCTAATGGGAAACTACTCTGAGTCGTTAGCAAACCTGTTCCTTTCCATTTTCCTACAAAGACAGCCTAGGTTGAGGCAATTATATCTGTCAGATGGGGGGGAAAGTTTAAAGCGTTTTTAAGGACAAAATGGTTTTTCCTCTTTTTTTCCCAATATTGTATAAGTTCATGTCAGATTTTTTCTCTTGACTTAGCTAATTAATCTGCTGGTATGGCGCTTTTTTTTTCCTTAATGTGATACATTTGCCGTAGAAGCTACTTTTATACTTCAGATGTTGAAGGGTCTGTGGAGGAGGGTTTTTGCATTCATAGGGCAAGGTCACATACTGAGATCTGCCAGGTATTCCAAGGGACTCCCTGGTGCAGCAGGGAAGGTTTATCTCTGGAGAGCTGTTTATGTATGAACTTGCTAGGAAATAACCAAGACAGGGCCTCTGATTTAAATAGGCCCCACTCAAGGAGTGGTCAGGTCACATCAGTGGTGTTGGTTTGCTCTATCAGTAACTAAGATTTATATGATTGTTGCCTGGAGCTGTATTCACATGTGCCTCGTGCTGAAGCACTTGGGGACCGTTTGTAGTTACTGATGGTGCAGACGAGCACAAGTAAAGTCAGGTAGGGAAAGATGAGTTCTTTTTGAGATACGGAGTTCTTTTTGAGATTCTGTGCATGTTTCCAAACAGAAACCAACTCGGCAAGTTGGTACACATTGTGGTGGTGTTCATGCTGCATGAGCTAGTGGCAGTCCGCTGGCTTCAGTCAGTGCCTCAGCAGAGGGAAGGAGGCAAAGAAAACCCTGCCTAGCTGAACTCTTGAGGACAAGGTTTTGCAACGTGAGTAATCCCATTAAAATAAGATTACAAACACTTTAATAACATGAGCTTGCACATGAGCTTGTTCAAAGCAAATGAGGTTAAAACTAAGTACCTTCATACGCATGAGGTTCAATGTCTGACTTGGACCTTAAAGTTCTCTTCAGGGACCTTTGTGCCTCAGCAGAGACATAACTGCCAGCATGGGCCATGCTTCTGAGGGCACCAGCACTGTTGCACAGCAGGAGCACAGTTTGGCCATTGCTTTGCCAGTATGTTTAACAGGTAATTAGTGGAAGAGTGATACAACGCGACATTATTGAATTACACTCCCCATCCGTAGTGCTTGTTCCACTGCAGTTACTTCCCAGGCCTGCTTCTTCCCCATCCCAGATACCTCTTCTGTACCCCTTCTCTCTACCTGCCCAGTGCCAGGCACTGCCTCTCAGGCTTATCCCCTTCCATATGCTCTGCTGTTAGACCTAATCTCCCTTTCTGAGTTTCATAAACCCAATTGCTGCCTCTGGTTCCCTACTTATGTACTCTTCTTCCCTGTCAGCTTTCCCTGCTGGGTTCCTGTCTGTACTGCTCCTTCACCCTGTTTGGTTTACACACAGCCCATCGCTGTTCCCTCCTGCCTCCAGATCTACCCTCACATTTCCAGCCATTGCCCAAAAGTGTGGGAAGACAAAGTTTTTCAAAGAGAAACTAATGATGATTTTTTGCAGATGGATTAATACAGGTTTTTTACCTCCATTTCTCAGTTACCTGAAATTATTTTGGTAGAGGGTTAGTAAACTGTTTTCACTAATTGTGATTTTCACAAAAAAATGCAGTAGGCTGAAGCCCCTAACCTAGGAAATACTTGCCCAACCCCAGTGAATTTTACAGCATTACAGGCACCCAAAAGCACTGTTTTATAATGGCACTATTTGGTAACCATTTCAAATGGCCCACACCAGCCTGTGGGCAGGCCCGTCTGGCTCCAGAGCCCAGCAGCAGTGGTTTGCTGTGGTGAATGTTTGTCACTGTAATTCCTCTACAAATTATCGGAAGCCAGGATTCTCTAAAGCGTTTAAGAGAACAGGAGACATTCAGCCATCACTGGATTCTGAATTAAAATGGGATTTAAACGTCACTGCTTGCAAATCCAGGTTTTAAGATTGCAGATGGGTACTTCCTTTGAGCAGTCTTTCTATTTAACCAGCACATAAATCTATGTGGTTGTATATTGAGGTGAAAATGATTTGTATTATATTCATACTTGAATTCTTCATAATCTTTCACTGTGCTTTTCAGTGCTTCATACCAAACAAGCATTTAATGCAAAAGAAAATGCTCTAGCCCTTTATATAAATCTAAAACTTTTAATATATATTTATAGTGAGACACCAGTGTCGTGGCTGTCACACTGACACAACATTGCCTCTTGAGAAAGAGAGAGACAGGTTAACCAGAGACTAACTTTTATTGTGCATTTTTATGCAACAGAACAAATGGAACTGGAGGTATGTAGTAATAAAACCAATATTCAAATTAGAATTAACACTTGAAATAGTAAACTGTAGGTAACAAATGTCTTTATAATTAAAAAATATTGACTGTTTAAAAAATTTTCTAAGATTTTATATTCTTTAAAAGAAATGTGTATTGCCACATAGAAAACAATTCACACATCCTATAGAAATTGTCACAAAAACCTTACTAGTCTATATTACACTATGCACTTTTCTTTTGTACAATATCTGATAAAGGTCTATCCCTAACCTGTACTTACTCTACACAGTACAATCATCATTAGAAAGTATTCATAGAATTAACTACACCATAACAATAAAAATATCAGGATTAATGTTTTTTTTAATCACAGTTTCTCCACAAATATTTGTCATAGAAAATATACCGAAGGCATGTTGGCACAGATGGGCGTGCGGTGCTGCTACACAAAGTTTGAGAGAAGGCAGATACATAAATGACAGTAAGATTAAAGCGTATGGAAGGATAAGACAAGAATCTCTATCCTCCTGGGACTTTCTGGAGTGACATGATAGATAGCAGTTTCCTTCTGTTGCTGGGAAGGGATGTGCTGGCTTATAAAGCACACTGCCTAAATATGGGTATCTCCCTCTGCAAGGGCTTATGTGCTATCTATTATTTCAGGTCCCATACTAACGTAATGCAGATATTTAGATGCTTCAATGTGTGTGAATTTGTAACACCTAATGAACAAATTAACTGGAATAAGGTGATGTGCAAGGTTTGGAGCTTTTAAAATGAAATGTGTGGGTCAAGTGGCCATGATGGCAATTAAAAACAAAGACAGACAACTGACAAAAGTTTTTATACTCTGTTATTTTAAAATCAAACATGAACAAAAATATGAGCTGGTGTCTGTTAATGCCTGTCTGTGACCATGATTCATGTCACTGGCCAGTGCACATAAGCAACTGAGGACAAAATTTTGTTCATAAAGGAAGGTCCAAACCTGAAAAGCCATTTCTACCGCCAAAGTGGCTTTCAGGATGAAATTATACTTTTGGTTATTTTGCACAATGAGAGTAGAGGATTGTGAGTGGTTCCAGGATGCTGGCTATGCTTTTTACACTAAAAATAAAGCTAGGCTTACTAGTTACTTCAGCAAATCTTTCAGTTAGTAAGTGAGAGGTCTGTCCAGTTCAGTAATTCTGTTCTGTGACTCTTAAAAAGTGTTTATATCTTAAACATCATACAATTAAGCATCTGAAAAGAAACCATCACAATGTTTACAAAAATACAGCATGATACATATCGCTGTGGACAAATTTACAGCATAATGTTGACTCACACGTTCTGACATGTTTTACCAAATAGTTCTGGCATGTGTCACCACATTAAACATAGACCAGCAAGACTTACACCATCTGAGCAATGTAACATCTTCTATTATAGTTCTTTTAAAAAAAGTGTAAGTTCAACACCGAAAAGCTACTATAGGATATCTGTACTGTGACATTTCTATACACTGAGTTTCTCCTCCAGAGGCCACCATGTGCTGTGACCGCTCCAAGAAAAGTCACCTCCTGCCTGTAATGAGGGAATGCTGTTCTAAACCCCTTGGTCTAGTGAGGTTCTGTGTGACTGCTAGTTGACTTTTAGAAAATAAATTAGTTATTTTGGGGCCAGTGAGTGCCTTTCCAACCCCCTTTTAAAAAATGACCAAAATTAAAGTGAACCGAGAGATATTGGACATTTGAGGACCTAAAGCATATGGGGACTGAGCAAGGTCCTCTCTATGGCAGTGCACGGTGAGCCTGTGTCTCGAGATGCCCCATGGGCCAGGAGAGACCAGTCACAACCACAGGCAAAGAGGAGGCAGAGGGCAGGAAGGAGCTCCTGTGTGGGCGAGCTGAACTTTGAGAGACTTCCTCAGCCCTGCAGCCAGGCTGGAGCAGCACTCACCCCAGAGAGCCCTTCCTGGTCTCTGAGGAAGGGGTCGGGTGCCTCCTGCCTTGTCCGGTGCATGGGGAGAAGGTTGGGAAGAGGAGGAGAAGGGTAAAAGGAGCCATTAGTAGCTACGCTTGTGGCTTGCACAAGGCGGTGAGGAAAGCTGGGGAGTATGAGAGACGCGTTCAGGAGAGTCAACGTTGATGAGGTAGCACTAAGGATGGTCAAAAGTGAAGTGAGCTTGCTTTCCCAAAAACAGTCCCCTGTACCTGCCAGTGGGGAAATGTTGCCTCAGGAAGAGCTGGTTCAGGCTGTGGAGGATGCCAACACTGGCCTGAATTAACACGAAGGTAAGGAGATGGAAATACCCTGATGTGGGAAAGAAAGGGCATCATTTCTTTGGCATTGCATATTTCTGGCGTGGATCAATTTAGAGGGACAATGAACTCCTAAACCTTTAAAATTAAACTTCTTTTGTGGATTGACTTTTGTTTTTAAAGCTAGTATCTGCTTCCAATGTTGTGCACTATTGTGAGTTCTGCTTCAACAGCTCTTTTCTTATAGCTCTCAGTCTGGATCCCATGTCCACTTACTACAGAACACTAAACCAGGTTCTTCTTGCCCAACCCCTCCCTGAATGCAAAACTGAGCAAAACCAGCACATTGCCTCACCTCTTTGAAGGAATAGATATAGAACACAAATGAAAGTGAAAACAAGAAAAGGCAATTTAAAGCCTCTAAAGCTACATAATATGGCTGCAGAATAGGAATAGACAAAGGAAAATCTGTCTTCTGAAATGGCTATTTGTTTTTAGCAATCTTGTTTTAATGAAAACTGTCATGATCAACTCTAATCCTCTAAAAATCTAGATAAATATACTGTCTATCTGATAAACAATGCAATTTTTATCTGGTAGAGGTGCCTGTTATTGTTCTGGGTCTTTGAAGGATTCTGCTGTTGACGAGTGCTGCTGTTTTACTCGGGAAGCTTAATTTCCTGACAGAGTTGGCTAAGAAAGTCCCTTGTGTGGTATTTTAAGGTAGCATTTATAATTACGTTCTTTTCTGTTAGCAAAGGGGAACCATTCCTTTTTCTTGTTGTAAGTCTGCAGACTTGTACTTAAATCTTCTAGTCAGGGAAAGCAAATAGCATCCAGCTCTTCTGAGTCCAGGCCTGGGATTGTTATCAATAAGCTGAAGAGATAGTAGCTGCTGTTTCTTTCGACATTTTTATAGTTTTTAAATGACCTTTCCTCTACAACTGGATGAAATGAACTGCACGTTCCCTTTGAGTGTGCTATGAAGGATTTGGAAATAATAGGCACTGAAAAGTCCCATAAAGCAGGTCTTGAAATGGATTTCTTTCTGTTAACTGGGGTATGGTAGCATGGAGAAGCTGAAATGTATGCAGTATGTGTTCAAACATGCTTTGGACTCCTAAATGACAGCAGGGTTAAGTATGTTTAACAGTCTCTCCTAAATTAAGTGGTTGCTACTGTTGTATGATGTGGATCTCACTGCCATCAATCTCCAGATCCATCTTGCATACCTCTATTGAAGACTTCATCCTGTGATCCTGGGTGGTCAGTCCCTTCATAATACGAGTTGCCATTGTGAAGGAAAGTCCCCACGGCACGGCCCTGGCGCGCGTGTCCCACTGCATCACTGAACACCTTGTTTATTTGCTCTTCAGATGGCATCCACCAGTCCGGGTTGGAGGTACAGTGCATCCTAATGAACTCTGCAGGAAAACATGCAAGGATAAAAAAGCAACTTGTCTTTGCGGCATCTGGTATTGCCCAGGCATCAAAAGCTCATGGGAAATAAGAAAGGAGGTATTGCTGCTCTACTTAAGCAGAAATAAAGCCTTATGGGGGATGCCATAATAATGCCACTTGGACTTATTTTATTTCTGCACAAGTGTGTTCTCCACATGCAGTGTATGTTGTTACACCTGAGCTACCTAGGTGACTCATGGGACCTGGATAGAAAATCCCTTCTTGTGGAAATACAAAGAACTAATTTGAAGTGAAGGCTGTGATTCAGCATGTGCAATACGGAAGCTAACATGAGCCAGGATGTATTTAATTTGAAACCTGTTGGTGTGTATACCTCAAGGTGATTGCTGTTGGATCTTTCTGACCTCCCTCTGCTGGCTCCTTCAGCACCTGCAACCTGCAAGAGCCCCTAGCCTGCTGGAAAATGTCACTGCCATAATTTCAGTTTGGTGCTCCTTTCTGTTTGGGATCTCTTTTCTTTTAAGTTCAGCTATTTTCATCTCCCTGTATTTTACACCTACTTTTTCAGAGACTAATTTGGCCTTAGAAATAGCTAAATGAGATCAGAGGGCTGATTTGGGGAGCCTTGCAACAGTTTTCAATGCAGGAGAAAATGAATTGTATTGCATATATTTTAGGTATTTAAATAGCTGCTGCTTCCACATACAGCTATTTGTATGTTATGATTACATTTTTTATAATTTATTTTTCAGATTCTTTGATGTGCTACATGCTAGACTTGCAGAAGGTGCCTTGCCAATTCTGCAGTTGTAACTGCTAGACATAGCTCAAATAGGTGTATTTGGACTTGGAAACATCCAAATAGGATTTTAAATGTGAGGGCACCTTATTAGAGATATTGGATACACTGTACCTCATATGGAAACTGAGCTGCTTATTTATTCTGTAACATTAGTTATTCCCTCATGCAGTATTGTGTGTCCCAGGATATTTTTAAATTCTATTTTCTACTGTTGACAAGCCAACAGCACAGTAAGTGGTGTAAGGTAACTTCATTACTGTCACCACATTTCCAGACAGGGAATGCTGTGCTTTTACATGAGTTCCCGTGCCTGCAAGGTAAATCATCTGTTGGACAATTAGGATGTGATTTTTGCATAGCTCCTCCAGCAGTGTGTCTGCAAAAGTGATAGCGATCTCTGTTTTAAATTCATTTCCCTGGAAATCCACACAGGCAACAGTAATTCCTACCTAGTTATGTTCACATGTGCCCGCACAGACTCGTCTTTTTCTCAGAGAAATGGTTACCACGTAAAGGAGTAATGCTATAGTTTAAGCATACTGGGATGTTTTAAAACTGGTTCCAGACACCAGTCAGTTGTAGGAATATATTAAAAATGTTTATATATATTTAAACTACTCTGAGTGCAGAGAGAGAACCAATTTGCACTCCCTGCTATGGTGGAAAGGCATAATTAGTGGGGCTGAGAATTAGTCAGACGCTTGTTACCTTGGCTTGTAAATGAGCAGGAGCTAGTGGCCAACTCTCAGCACTGGAGAAGGTTGTCATGTTCCCACCCACACACGAAAACCCAAAGGGAGAGCTGTCTACTCTGCTTTCTTAGCTGGTCATTACATACTGCATGTTTTGGCTTCCTCTTCAAGCTTCTGAAAATTAAAGAAACTACCCTTTCTCTTTCTCCCAAGGAGTGTTCTCCATGTTCTGTGTGTCCAGGACCTCAGAAAAGAGAGTGGCCACAAGCAAAATTCCATGTACAGATGAATTTACTATTAGTCTTGGCAGATGAGAGAAAAGGGGCAGGTGAGAGAAAGGGAAAGAAAAGGGTATCAACATTCTGCTTGTGAGTAAATTATTAGAATGATACTTAAAGTAACTTAGTAAATGCTAAAGCACTTGTATCCAGCCTTCATTTTCCAGGAGAACTTCTGGACCCCTGAATCTCTCTCTAGACCTCTGCAGCATGGTGTGCAATGGACTTGCCCTTCAATTAAGCTCTGACAGAGTTCTGGTAGAGTATCACACTGCAGGTTAAAAGATTTCTTTGTAGTACAAAAAGAGCTTGTTTGCCTAATTTTTCTGTATGTAAAATCTGAGTTCATTACCTGTTTACATCAATGTACCCTAACCACAAGTCTTATCTACTTAGCCTTGTTGGATTCTTCTACCCTAAATGGGAAGAGGCCCCATCTGATGTATATAACCACTCGACTCCAGTTGAATGAGTAAAGATATTTTTATCACTGACTGACCACAATATAGCTTTTTACATTGCATTGATTAGTAAAACATTCTTGAAGTTAGTTCAACCAAAATTTCATGTATGTGCTCACAAAATACTATAAAGTTAACTATGAGTTAATTAAAGAAATAATAAGCTTACGCATTCATACAATGCAGATGTTGATACTAAAACTGTATTTTTACTTCAGCTTTAAAAAGTCCTGTTTTGTATGTTTTACTATAAAGCTTGGTACCAGCCTTTTCAAACAATTTTAGGAAACCAAAGTACACAACATTCTTTTCAGTCTGTACCCTTTCTGTGCAATATCCTCACTCTCTGACATTGTGAAATGCTTGCAAAACTTCCCTCCCTTTTCAGGCTAAACATGGGGGAAATCTGTTCTCTACCATTTTCAGGCAACGTTGCATCAGTATGCCAAAAAAGAAGTTAAATTCTTGACAACACGCTTGTGTACACTTTGTAGGTAATTAACCTGCAGATGTTCTTGACCCTAGAAGATGTTTTCAAACCTACTCCGAAACTCAGCTTCTAACTCCAATGATGCACCATGTTCTTGTGCATCATACCCTTACTAAATGTTAGACTGTAACTATTCCTTTGGTTAGTGTTGCTGTGTATCAGTGTTAACAAATGACCTGAGTTTATTATAAAAGCGTGTAATCAGGATGATCTGGTTTTGCCTCACTGCTTTTTAAAGTGTATTAGTGTCATGTTCCCTTCCATTTATCTCCTCTCTTAAATAAGCAGCCTTGTTTTTTCCCATCAAAAATACCCAAAACACACATATTATACATACATACATACATACATACTTGTATGTATGTATGAAAAGAAAGTGAAGGGTTTCTGGGTGCTTGTCACCTGCCTGTGAAACCCCTTCTAGTTCTGCAACTGTCAGCCAAATGCTTCTACTGAGCCAGAGCCAATGTGGTGAAATGAGATCACATATGGTGGACACTGAGCGAAAAGATGCAGTACCTCTGAGACATGTTACTTTAACTGGATCCAGAGGACGTCTTTCAGGACCTGTCTCTCCTGACTGCACTGACCTTTTCCTTTTTCCAAGGCCGCATGAGTACTTAAGCTCATCGGTTGTGAAAACAAATCTGATGAGATAGCGAAGGAGCCGTCGTCCATCTTTCTTGGAAGAATTTACAGCCTCATCCCACTGTTTACTAGTGATGTAGACAGGGTAGTTGTTCAACAACTGCTTACTCCCCTGAAAAAGTGAAATATTTCTGTTGCTTATTTTACAAGGCAAATAAGTGAAGATGTCAGTTGCAATAAAAGATACATTTTTTAACTATCCGCGATACTGACAGTGAAACACAACCTGAAGTGAACTCGTAATTGCTCTTACAGAGAATGAGTACTTCTAAAATTACATTTCCATTTTCTAGAACTCAAATTGGGTGAGGTATGATGAACACATTTTGAGAGGTGTAGCTATTGATAATTTCCACTTTCATAAGCAGGTTAAAAAGAGTTAAGAATCAGCGATTGGGCATACTAAATGCATAGTTAATAAAGTCAAAATGCATAAAAAGGGTCTTTGAAGAGCGTGATCAAATGGATCACTTCATTGCTGCTGATAGTTTCCTTCAGAGGCAACTCTTTTGGTCTATTTTTATAATAAATTTATTACTTCTGTAGAACACACCTGAAACTTGACAGCAATTATGTTACTGTAAAAAATGTAAAGAAAATAAATAAAGGAACTATGAAAACTAAAAGCTTCATTATTATTAATGAATGCTGTATTAACTCAAATTATAGCTTTACAGAAATGCCACTGTGTCAGCTGGAAAGAAATTTTGCTTTTAACCTTCATAATTTGTGTGCTTCAATATTCCAACATTAAATGAATGCTGTGGGACTAATTATGGGGATTCCTGTAATCCACACACATTTATAAGCCCTCTTAAGTCAATTGCACCCAAATTGTATTTAATTCTTGTTGCCCATAAAATGCTATAGTTCAGGATTACCCAATTAATGTAAGATGGTACTGTTAATATACTCAAAATAATTGAAGTACACAATAAAAACCCAAACCACACCCTTCTAGAGACTCATTCACTTTTACATCTTTATCAAAACACATAAATCTGGAAGCCCAATTAGTAAACTCTTTGTGTAGCCCTCAGGTTTGACAGGAGCTTGCAGTGAGCTAGAGAAACACCGGTCTGATGCTCAGCGAGGCAGCCACCTGCCGCACTAGTGGGCAACCGCTGCAAAGTTCTCACTTTCAGGCCTTTGATATCTGAAAACTATTTTAAGGACTACCCTTGCCTTCTTTCATATATTTATTATAGCATCTTGCGAGACAGCTTAAGAGCATCTTTGAAGTTTTTCCTCAGGTATTTGCTTTTGATTTTTTTGCAAGCTTGATAAATATATGGAAGATTGAATTTAGTGAAGACTGTGCTGAGATTATCATTAAATAATCTGTATGATCTAGAGTACCACCATCTCCCAGTGGGGTTAGCATCACTGGGAACTCAGCTTGTGTGACTGTCTGCTACTTGTTTGCCTTGCTGCAAGCTGCTTGCAAAGACAGCTATGGACAAACCCAAAATTCTGCAAAGGAAGCCAAAATGTAAGGGAAGAGATGGGCTTTGTCTGTCTGAAGGGCCACTCCTCCCCAACCATCTCAACACCTCACTCACTTCCCTGTAGCTGTAAATTCAAGCATGTAACCCCTAAGAGAAAGACCCTTCACCTAGAGTCTAGCCCTGTTATAATTTGGGGCTTTCTCTTTGCCCCTTGTTATCTCCTCACATCACTACAAACAGGTCAGGGTCAATTCCTTCCCCTCCATTCATGATACAGGCAACTGCTTTTGTTTTTGCCCACTACGTGAAGTCCTGGGAAGCCAGTAATAAGTATGAAGAGCTGTGCCAGGAAGAACATTACAATCCATCCAGACCAGCTCCTTGTCCTCTTCCAATATGGTGAAGGGGCTGGGGAAGGAAGAAGAGTAGAGAGGCAGCATGGAAAGCTCTTTGGAGGTAATATACCCTTATGCTGAAGTAACTGTGACCACTCTGTCCCAGGGGGAGCTGACATAAGCACTTCCTTGGCTTGTTCTACTGTATCAGTACAAAGGACTATGTGATGTTCATGTTGGTACTTAATTTTTTTTCAGCAGCTAGCTTCACATCCCTGTTATATAGTCAATTATTTTCCTACCTTAGACTTCTGAGACCTACTTTTTTCCTATTAAAAAAACCTTTTAGTGAAACAAGGACCATTCTTACTGATACCACTGCAAAGTATAAGCTGCAGGTAACTGTAGGCACTGCCTTGTTTTTAAGCCCTGTCAGGCCTGGCTTATGCAATGCAAGCCCATAATGGCACAGGGTAAGGCTTCAGGGTTGCTCAAGTGTGGCTTTGCTAAGCAGCAAGCTATCCTAGAAGCTATTCTGTGTTTATAGGTATAGCAGTGATGAAAATAGGGTGCAGAAAGGCCTAACATCTAGATGTCATGAGAACTCACATTGCTATTAACTGAGGAGAGGGTAATAAATTTTGCGTAACTTCCTCAGCCTCAATTTTATAATGCTTCTCTCGTTTCCCCTGATACTTGGGATATTTTTCCTCATTCTTCTCCAAGGCATGATATAGTGTTATGCTACTCTGTTAAACAATTACTGGATTCCTGCTACAGACACACTTTCTCTGCTTCCTCAGAAAGTAAAGCACTTCTGGGCAAAACATTCTCGGTAAATATATGATCCGGTTTGGTGTGTCCAGCAGTCATTAAACTACGACAAACATAAAACCTCCCAGAAATGAAATAAGCAGACTCTGAAGAAAGAACTAAAATACAAATGTATCTCTGCTTGTATTTGTACATGATTAAGTTTATGAAGAAAAGATTAATATCTGTGTGTTTAATTGAATAAAAAATTCTGTCACACTATGACAAGCTGTTCCTTGTGGGACATTACAGAACAGCCTCAGTTTTTACAGTATTTGAAAATTTTAGTTAAACAAAAGAGCATTAAAAAAAGGAAAATGAATCCTTGGAATATACTTGAATGATAACAGCTAGTGGTAAATATAAATATGTATATATCAATTTGCACAGGATAAAACTGAATGGAGGAGCAAAGTGATACACACCCTGAACTGCTGCACGCCACGTGCAGCCACTCTCAGTCACCCAGCTACAGCAGTCACCAGGCTAGTCCTAGCCTAAATTCTACCCACAAATATGGTATTTCTGAGGAAAGCGGAGAGAAAAACTACCCAAAGCAAGGCAAGCACACCTGGTGCTGATGGAGGGAGTTATGTGCTGCTCAGTGAAGTCATTCTAGATTATACTAATGATCAGTTTCCTCCATTTGGGGGATTACTGTACTTTAGAATGACAGTTTTTAACCTATTTTTTACTACTGAATGCCTACTGATTTATTTGCCTACACGTGTTTAATGAATTATCAAGCATAAAGAGATGTAGCTTGTTTTCACTGTACACTACCTCGGTTGGATGGTCTGTTGGCTGTGGTACCATAAGCTGGTTGTGATGCTGAAGTACGGTCTTCAGATAATCTAAAACGGTCTGGCAGGGCACTGCATGAAACAAATTGCAATTACTGTATATTAGCTGTAAAGCACAAAATAGAGCAACAATATTAAATGAAGCAGTGTTCTTTAGTATCTGTTTTCTATGTCTGTGAAATTTATTACAAATAGGAAATACTTCTCGTTTTGATTTGTGCAGACATTTCATCCAATAAATGTTCAACAAGTGTTGTATTTCCTATATTGAGATCTCTGAAATTACTTTTATTTTCTGCCCACTAGTTTTCAAAGGGTTTTTTTCCGAGTTTGAAATTATAATTACTACAAATACAGATTAGGTCAGCAGTAATGATAATAAGAAAAAAAATCTGTAAATACTGTAACAATCCCAAACCATACAAAGGAGAAAACATTTCTTGGACTTAAATAATGCATTGATTAACATGTAAATATGCTCAAATGTTTTTCAAACTACAGTCTGATTAAATATACTAAAGAGATTCAATGACTCGTATACTTTAATTTCTATTCCCTCCCTCCTCCCAAATTTGTTATAAAACTAGGTGTTAGGCAAATTGCTTTATTTCTCTTTTCCCTCAACCTCCCCCCTTTCCATTCCCATCACTCTCATCCATTTCAGTAGTGGTACCAACATCCTATTCCCTTCTGTTGAGGTGATAGGTTAATTAGGGATGATTCAATTATGGGTCTCTCTTAAGCAGATGCTGCCACATCCCTGATTAACTCTGGAGTATTTTTGAAATACAGCTCTTTTCTCCTGAGCCTGAAACACCATAGGAGAATTAAACAGATATTAATCCAACACTACAATTGACTTGTGCAAGACTAAATAAGCATAGTTTTTAAGGTACCTTATGACTCTCACATTTTGTATGGGTTGTTTTTGCAAAGTATTCAGATTTAATCATAGCTTCAGCTTGAAACCCAGAAGAAATATTTGTGTTCCTTTTTTTTTTATTATTACTATTTCTTGGCATTTTATTATTTCTTTACACCTGAAAAAATGTAGTGTTTTGGGCTTTATCTTAAGCTGACAATCTGAAAGCAAGCACTGAAATAGCTGAGAATGTCTCAAGGTAGGATTTATGGGTATTTTGCCCACTTTCCTTGGCATTCACAACACAGAGCTACTGTGCCCCTGTCTAGGCAGCCAGGGTGCAGAACAACATTACTCAGTGCAAAACAGACCCTTTACTAAGGGATAAGTGGAGTTACATCCAGCAGTCTGCATACAGAAGACATGCAAAGTGCCTGATCTGATGAATAAATTCCTGTTATTGCACCCCACATTGACTTCTCTGTAAAGACAACCCATCAGTGTATTTACTCCTGCTTCTGGTTTTTCATACAGTAAGTAATTTCACCACAGGCTATCCAAGGATATGTTTACCTATTTTCTTCCAAAGGGATGGGGCTCAAGCGAGAAGACAACAGGAAATTACTTAACCTGTTGTGTCCCCAGCAGATGAAGTACAGCTCTACTTTAACTGTATGCTGCTGATAAAATGCCTTCTCATTAACAGTGAGAAACATGAAAGTACTAAAAGCTGGCTGAAGCTTATAAAAACTCACATCTTCACAAAAGCAGTTTTGAGTACAAAACTGTATGATTTTGTTATCATTGTAGTGACTGGAGGATGTTGAGCACTTTTGACTTCAAAGCCATGACAGAGCACAGTTAGCTGTTGGTACAAATTACCTCAGCCTTTCAAACACCAGATGCTACTTGCATATCCAGACCTCTTGGGCTGCTATATTAACTGAAGCCTAGAAGAAACCACAAAGAGGGCAGCATGAGGTGGAAAGTCAAAGCTTTGGTTTTGCTGCTGTCCCTCTTGTGGCTCTGCAGATATTCTCTTTGCTGAGAACTGTTTCCTCCAAACCCTTCAGCAAATGTAACTTTGTAAGAGCCTGGGGGTCCTAGCTGTGAAGATGAATAATCGTTTTAGTCTACTAGCTCATTTATTTTGTTTATCTTTGATGTGGCCTCTATAGGGTTAACAAGATCATAGCCCCAAGGGCTGATACTCTGCACGCTTATGCAAGTATCCACTATCACAGACATCACCAACAGGGATTTGTGCTTACCATAAGCAGTGAGAGAGACACCGACATTGAAATAACACTTGTTATGATTTAGTAGAAAGCCTGTGGGGAGGCAGTAATTTTCCTGCCCATTAGGGAAGAAGTTTCCACAGCTTTTACTTTCTGAAAGTGCCAGCATCTCAAAACGGACACTGGGGGTGGCAAAGTAACCTGGCCTGCAGTGAATGAAAGAGCAAGGTCTTTGCAGGAGCTAAAGGGCAAGGAGGGGGGGACCTGGTGTGCCAGGGAAGGCTGGTCTGGCTAACCAGACCAGCCTTAATGTTAAGCAGGACACATGTAGAGGGTGGCAGGTATCTGCTGTTACTGATCCAAGTTTAAGACTTTGTGGTTGTTCTAGGTATCTGCACGTTGTAACAAGTGCTTATTCAGCACAGCTTGTCACAGCTTTCTCTGCAGAGTATCCTAATTTCTAATAAACAGTTGAACAGTGAGTGTGGTGGTCACCAACTGTGCCAATGACAAAAGCCAGGCTATGATCTCTCAGCCTGGGCTGCCACACAGCACAGCGACTCCCTGGACTAAATCCTCCTTGCAACAGACAGCATTAATGGGTAAAACACAGTAGAACTCAAGTAATCATCTTCCAGTGATGCAGTTTCTACCCACAGGAACATAAACCTTATTTCAAGTCTGCATTTTGTTTTCCTTCAAATTGGGTTTTACGAAAGTTTTGGAAAAGAAATGGAAAATGCCTGTTACTTGTTACATACCTAGTGGTAAAGTAATTTCTCCCCATTCTCTTTGCTAAGCTCAACACTGACCTTCCAGGGGTGCTGGGCTCCGCTAAAAGCAGAGTCCCTACACCTATTTACATGTCTGTATACCTGAAGGCTGTGGTTCTTTTGGCCATGCTGTGCTTCAGTACTCAGGCAGAAAGTCACCGTGTCTTCCACAAGCCTTTCTCATTGTACATTTCCAGGGGCTGAAACCAAGCAGAGCAATGTTCTCTGTGCCTCAGCACACAGTAACCGCACTGTGATTGGCCAGGTCTGTCACCGCTCATCTTCCTCACTCACAGCTACCTCTGCACCACTTGCAAGCTGTAAGCAACGACTGTATGCTTTCCCTCATGGATTAAAGTATTAAAAGCATGTGCTGTGAACAGTTTCACAAAAAATATCCCTCCAGAAATTTAACTGCATCATGGCAATTTCCCAAATACAGATATATTTGTATTTTTAAATCACATTTTGTGATATAATGTTATGTAACATCCTGAATATCTGCAATACCCTCATCAACCAAACTTTTCATCTCATCAAAACCATAACTTGGCAAGATGTTGCCTGGTACTTATGCCATTATTCTGTTTTAGTACTCTATTAATTGAAGCTGGCATCAGCTGGGCAATTAGTTTTTCTGGGCTCAATATCAGGCCAATGAACCCACCATCATCCAGAACATCTCATGTCCTTTAAAAAAAAAATCAGATAATATTTGCATCTTTCAGTCTTCTGAAACATCCATCCAAAATATTACAAAACATAAAGAAAAATTATGGTCAGAGTTGTCTTTTTCATGTTTGGTTTAGCTCCTGAAGTGAGTTGCCCCAACCTCATGATTTTGAAAACAAGCTGCTTTGGTAGCAGCTGCCTAGTGCCTTTGGTAATAAGCTGATATGCACTTAGGGATGAAAAGCTGGTGTGCCCAAGCAGCTATTGCTCTTCAGCTGTGCTAACATCGGGAGGGAGTTGGGACAGGCAGCTGAGGCTGCAGTCCCACATGAAGCTGCTGGTGAATGTGTGATAACACCCAAAGTTACAATGGAAATGGAAAATACTTCTACGTGCTTACCATCATCGTTATACTGGTGTGACTACATCATGTTATCCTTCACAAGTACCAGAACAGAAATACTCAAGGAACAGTTTCATATTATTGATAAAATCTATATCCACCTGATAATGGTCCAACACTGTTATTAGGATGTTATATTTTTCCTTTATTTTGCCAGGGAAAGAAAGCCTTCTCTAGACAATGCTCCAGATTTAATTTTAATTATTAATTTGCTACTGATTCAAACTTCTGCTTTTTACGCATCACCATTAACTTCCCCTCTAATCTTTGTTATGTTTCTAACTGTTCCTTTCCTTTCCCTCTAAGCTAGTTGGTTTTGTAACCAACATTAAACTTTTCCTCCTAGATAGTCTTTTGGAGCCCTCAGTGACATGCTTTTAATGTTTCCCAATTATCACCTGCTCTATTTTTTTTTTCTTTTTAAACCTTTGCCTCTAATAATTGTTTCCAAATTTTTACAAAGTGCCAAGAACATCTCTATTATTGGTTTGAGCTGGGTTTTTGCTCATTATAAATGTTAGTGGGACACAATCACTTGCATTGATATCTGTCAAAACAAGAACTCATTTATCCTCCCAAAAATATGTCCTCCAGTGTAAAACATTCTAGGGCTGTTTATATTGCCAAAGCACAGCACTGTGAAGAGATGCTTGGGCTTGCTGTAAATAAGGCATATCTCCAAGGTAAATAAAGTGTATCTCCAACCTCTCCTGCAGCATCAGACAAGTCCCAGTGATAAGGGATGGCTCAACCCTGATAGCATAGGGTTAAA
>VZTE01003951.1:0-25663 GCA_013397775.1 Eulacestoma nigropectus | reverse complement strand
CAAAATCAGGGAAGTTCAGGAAGGGCAGAAAAGAATAGACAGTGGGGGAATAGACATATAGACATATGAATAGATGTGGGGGTTTAAATAACTCCCTGCCTCTTACCCAGGCCTCTGGCAGCAGGCAGTAGCTTTATTGAGGTGGCCAGCACCCCAAAACCCACTCTCGTTTGCAAGTTCTTTAATAATGGCTGATTCGGTCCATTATAGAATGAATTCTTTATTTAATAGACAAAACTAACAGACATAAGACTTTGGACAGACCACTACTACACAGGAATAAGACAAAAAGAGACTACTAGTAAGCAAATACAACACAAGGTTAAAGGTACCATTAATTTTACAGCTAGTGAAGAAATAATATAACTTAGGATCCAGTGTTTCTTACCATCCGATTTGTGATGGAGCCCACATCGAAATCCTTTCCCTCAATTCCCAGGAAAGTAACCGCGGAATCTATGTCCAAACTCCCGGAAGAAGTCTTACACGCTTTCAGGGCGCGTGTGTGTGTGTGGAAGGCTTCTGCCTCCGTGATAATTCCTGTGTCTTTTATAGTCTTTGTAAAACAGTGTCTCTCAGTCAAGAATATTTATTTTTCTTTTATCTCTTCCCACATCTGCTCTCCAGACTAAGATGTTGACTCTTAGCTGGGGGCCTGAGCCCTTTTGATGCCAGAGATGACCCCTTTGGACCTTTCACCCACTTGGGTTATCTCTTCCATATGCACCAAACATCTGTGGGAGAGAGGGGGAGGACACGTCCTGCCACAGTCAACTGCTGTGACTAGACACAGTGATTTTACCTCCCAGAGTATTAGTGCAAGTATCTCTTGCCTCCATGCTATAAATGTATCCACTTTCATATATGTATACACCATTGCTGAGTATGTTGATACACATTGTTTTCCTAAGTTATATTATTTCTTTAAAAGATGTTGAACATGTTATTGATGTTGATAAGAAGCACCTGTTGTTGCTTCAGTTTATGTATTTATGTTACTTAGATCATGTAACACATATACCTGTAAGGCATAGTATTAGATTCAGAGTGTACATGGTACTTAAGGACAATCCAATTATTAGTCCACGTAGGGTAGGTTGTTTCTCACCCCTTGAATCTTGAGATCATAGGAGCATGAGATGCAAGCCAGGAACAGAGAAGAATTTGTGGAGGTAGTTCTTCGGTTGTAGCAATTGAAGGAGTTCCGTGGATGGTTGGTGACTCTTTTCGTTTTCTCTTACACGTCTCGGTTCAGTCTCTTTCTTCAGTGAAGTTCAGCTTTGCTCAATGTATTAAGTGTTAGACAATTCTACAATAATCTAAGCAAATATATTTATACATTACATAATGGTTTGATTGTCTCAGGGGAGTCAAGGATGTAATGAAACTTAATTGTTTTTGCTTACTTATGTTTTAACTTGAAGAGGTAGGGAGAGGTAATCAAAACTGATTCCATAATCATATGAAAATTCAAGTCATATTCTAAAGCAATACTTGTGAAACTACAAATGATATACAAATATCAATCAAAATAACTAAATTATCAAATCATTTGGTACTTCAATAGTACTAAATAAGGTTTTAATGCTACATGAATAAGGTTAAATTTATTCTCTTGAGATTTTTAGAGAAAATGGTTATTGCCAGATGTACACATTTTGTTGGTTCCAATCTTGCAAATTTGGAATACAATCCATATACCAAAGATTAACGTCAGAACCACAGTTACGACGCCAGCTTCCTCACGATTGTATTTAGATTCGGAATCCATGAGTTTATCCAATCAAATATATCTGTCCCTTGATCCTTTTGCATTTCACGTAAGATTCCAGTGTTTTTCTTAATCTCCTCTAGATCAGGTTGTATTCTCAGAATCAGATCTATATCATATCTATCTGATCTACACACAGCAGCTAGTGTTGATAACTGTGCTTACCCCACTTTTCGCAGCCAAAAGCAAATCCAAAGCCATTCAGTTTTGCTTAACTACCTTTGAGAGGCTGGTAACTTCTTGTTGCAAAGCACTGATTGCATTGTTTGTCCAATTTTCTATTTGTTCAATGACTCTGGATATATTCACTATTGCTTGTTCTAATTCAGGCACTCCTAGCCATGGTAGGAACCCTCTCACAAATCTGTGGAAATCAGAGGATCTTTCAACCAAGGGATTTAAATTTCGTTTGTATCTTGTTATGAAAGATCGTAGGTGTCCTCTGGGGAATTCTGATGTATCAATGACACCTATTTCTGGGACTACAGTTCCAATGGTGCATATCCTGTGCCATCTAGGGGGTAGAGCTTTTCTAGCCTGATTTCTACAAAGCCAATAGTATCCCATATTGTCTGGAATAGGCCACCAATGTGTGGTTAAAATGCTATTTACAGTTACATCCAAATATGAATGGCACTTGGAATAGATTCCTACCATGATCCCTAGGCTGCATGCAGGTAATTCCATTTTTTGGTGTGAAGTCACCCCTGGTCCCTTTACGCATCTGTGAATACAGGAGGGTTCCATGGCTACTACATCTACAGTTAGGATTTGTTGGTCTGTAAAGGTTCAGACTGCCTTCCTTTCCAGAAGGAGCATCATTCCAGTCGGAGGAATACCACTGGAAAATATGTTTGGTGTGGGAATTTCCATCATTTGAATACTTCCGAGTGAGTGGGAAACTGAGAACAGATCCAGCAATCACTGCAATTTGTTACCAGTGTCACAGCTTGTATTAACTTGAGGGGAGAATTCTTCTTCCAGCGGTTAGATAGCAGTTGTTCTATCTGTGTTAGGTTGGAGTGGCTCTCAGGAACAGTGACATTGTTTTCTAGATTTTCCTTTATAATGGTTAATCGCAAGGTTTTATCGGGGTGGCTAACTAGCCATTCAGCATTATTAAAAGTTGTGACTTGAAAATACAAGAATGTAAACAATACTGTAATTAACATTTTTGATTACAACAAATTTACTGGTCGGTGTGCAGTCCTGTAGGTTCCTCTGTGTTTGGAGTTGGTCTTATTTGCTTTTAGGAATCCAGGAGTCTCTGTTACTTTCACAGCCGTGTAGGTAGCGAACAGTCTTTTCCCCCGCTGTTTGAGCTGTTCTCTCTCACTCATCTGGGTAAGCACCTAGTCTTCTATCTGGTGAGGATATTCTTAAACATTCAAGTTTAATAGAGAAACAAGAACAGTGGAACTTAAGTAACGATAAACATGTTTTTTTCCGGAGAGGTATAGCAGCAGTTCCCTCCCCGGCCTCTAGTTGTCAACACGTTGCTATGCTCACTGCTGTCACATGGGAGCAGTATAGGCACGGTTTACGAGGCTTCCCTGGGAAATCGGTTTTGTTCAGAGCAAATCCAGGTTTATTACAGAAACAAAGACAGTTTAGAATGTGGGGAATATCCATTGGGAGCTAATCCTGTGTTGGTGGCTGTTAGAATCAGTAGCCACCCAAGCCATGGGCCCTTGAGTGTCTGTCAGAGTCATAGGCACAATTCCAGTCTGAGGCAATTTAACCATGACTGGTTGGCCCACTGTTAAGTTATTCTGAAAAGTTTCAGTTGTTATTTGGGGTTGTTTCAAAAGACAGGAAAGCTTGTGAGACCGGGCTGCCCTTCGGCCCATATTGGTTGTTTATCTGGTACAGCGCAAAAGTTAACCTTTTATCCCACCCAGGCTTGTATGGCTTAAGGTAACATTTTAGTAAACCATTGTCACGCTCCACAATCACATTTGCCTGGGGATAATAAGGTATATGGAAAATCCATTTGATACCTTCCTTCCTGGCCCAATCCTGTACCACCATGCTGGTGAAGTGTGATCCATTGTCACTCTGTGTAGAGTCTGGGATAGGGAGACTGGAAAACCAGTCACTAAGCCCTGAGGTAGTAGTTTCTGCACTGGCCTGCCTGCTTTTAGTGGCTCTTAATAGCCCAGATATAACTTTGACACCTGTTAGCATGTACTTTTAACCCTCAGATGTTTTCAGACGTCCAATATAATCTATTTGCCAGGTTAACCAGAGTGTCTTAGTACTTCTGATGTGTAAAGGCGGTGCCAGGTGCCAGGTCTGGGTGATTTTGTTCAAGCCTCAGCTGGCATTGTGGACACTGTGAGAACATCTTTGCACATCTTCCTGGTTATTGGCCAGCCTCTGCTTTGTGCTGCAAAAAATAGGGCCTCCTGTCCAGTATGTCTTAATTTGCAGTGCAACCATTCACCTAATCGATACCAATGCTGTGAGTCCTCCAATTCATCAGCTTCTATTTCCTCAATTTTTGTTAGCTGATCTACCTTGTTATTCCAGTAAGTTTGTAAGGCTTGGTCGTTTGTATGGGCTTTAACCCAGCCTATCCGGATTTGTCAGTACTGAGCTTGGAGTAACAACCTCTTCCAATCTTCCTTCTGCCAAACTGCTTTCCCATTCACCTGCCAATCTAACGCTTCCCACTGACACAACCACTGTGTGGCACCAGCCCATATGGCATACAAATTGACATATACTGTTTTTCTATTTTCCTTTCCTACTAGTAGTATAGCTTTCAATTCTCCTACCTGTGTACTTCCTAATCTCTCTTCTATCACTTCCACTCCCGTTTCAATATTCAGAGCCACCACTCTGTATTTCCATTTACCACTAATGTGTTTGGCTGAGGCATCAGTAAACAAGAGACCTTTTACTTCGGAATTTGAGGTGAGGGCAGAGCTCCAGAGCTAACATGTCTGGAGTTACAGTTATTTGCAATTTGGTAGGCTTTGTTGGCCCCTCAGAAACATCCATTTGGTCTGATATCCCTGACAGGTATGCATACCACTTGTTAACTGTGGGTGTCTGAGCTATGCCCTCAAGGGTAGCCGAGCCTTTCTTAATGCTGGCTAACAAATTGAAAGGTCCTTGAATTTTTACAGGCTGCTGCTGTTGAATTTTTTCTACTTGTTTGAGGGCTCTGGTCATAGATAATAATCCCTTTTCCCAATCAGTGTACCTTCTTTCAGTGTTTTTTAGTGCTGTGGAACTAAACCCCAGGAGCCGTTTTGGCCTTTGCGGTCCTTTTTGAAACAAATTACAGTAAGTTCCATGCTCGGCAAAACCCCACTCGGCCATTATAGGGTCACCGGGGTGAACTGGCCCAAGTGATTGATATATTTTCAATTCTTCTATTAGTGTTTGCAAAGCCTGTTTCTGGTTATCAAGCCACTCCCACTTTTGATGTTTCCTCATTAGTGTGTGTAAGGGTCTTGCTATTATAGAAAACCCAGGGACATGATTTCTCCAGTATCCCAGAGTACCCATGATTTGCTGCAGTTCTTTTTTTTGTTGTGGGGGTAGGTATAGCATCCAATTTTGTGATGATTTCATCTGGAATCACAGCTTGGCCTGTGACCCACCAAGTGCCTAAGAATTTAACTTCTTTAGAGGATCCCTGACACTTGGTTGAAGGCACTTATATTCCCTCTTCACTCCATTTATTCCACATGTCCTGTGCTGTAAGCCTTACTGCACTTTCTTATTCGCCCCCCACCAACACATCATCAATGTATTGGTAAAGCTGCACCCCTTCCTGAATTTTATTTGTTGAAGGAGTTCGGCTAACTGAGTTGTGAACAATAGTTGGTGAATGCTTATACCCCTGGGGTAGGCCATTGAATGTGTATTGTGTTCCTTCCCAAGTGAATGCAAATTTGGGCTTATCTTCCTCCCAAACTGGCACCATAAAAAATGTGTCCTTTATATCTAACACTGCCCTCCACTTATGTGCGGAGGCTTGCAGTGAAGCAGTGAGGTTTACAATGTTTGGAACAGCTGCAGTCAAAGGGTCCTGTGTTTGTGTGAAGTCTCCAATAATCAACTGTCAAACGCCAGCTCCCATCTGTTTTTTTCACCAGCCAGACAGAGGAATTAAATGCAGAGTGCGTTCTAGATATTATGTTTCTCTGTTCTAAGTTTTTAATTACTTCATTTATCCCTTGTTTGTCTGCAGAGGGTATAGGGTATTGTTTGACACTAGTTACAGCAGAAGCAGGCAATATTGGAGCCATTCCTAGGAGGTTGATTTTTTAATTTTTCCCGAAAAGATTACTGCGTGAGGTCCCCGCGGAGCCAAAAGACCACACAGCTCCATTTGGTAACTGCCGAATTTTTCCTTGAAGGATATCGTGTCCTAAAAGGTTTCCTTCATGATCAGCTATTGCAAACATATGTGAAGTCATCTGTTTTTCCCCAGGTAACCATAAACAGACTTTAGTAATGTAAGCTATAGTGTTGTTTCCATTAAAACCAGTCAAACGAATTTTTTTGTTTTCAAAACTTAGGTTTAAATTGTCAACTTCTGTGAGAGTGATTAAAGAAATTTGGGCTCTGGTGTCAATCAGGAATTTCAAAGGACTACTCTTATGTTCCACTGGCAAATGTACATAAGGGCTAATCTTGTTAGAAGTGCATTGATATGCGGGTAGGCGCTGGGCTAGCTGCCTCCTAGGCTTCCCAGTGCTGATCAGTTTTCCTATGTTGCAAAAGGATTGAGATCAATCCTTTTTTCCTGTGGGATGTTTGTGTTGTCTACCTCCCTTTCTATAGCTTGAATTAACTCTGCTATCACACTGTTAGACTGTTTTCTTAGGGCAGACCTGGGTATCCCCAGAGCTATAGCAGTCCTCCACAGCTCATTCCTTTTCTCTCTGTGGGGGTTAATTTAGCTGGGGTTTTCCCTTTTCTCGAGTGAGTTGTGTTTAACCACTCTCACCTGACATTCGGGGACCTTCTGCATTTCAGCACTTGAATCCTTTTCCTGGGTGTCCCAACCTATTTCTTTTGCATGGGTTGCTATTTCACATGAAAGATCTACCCAGGTCAGAATCAGTCTTGGTGGGGCTTGTGGATTGCGTAGGCCTCTGTTATAGGCTACGTCGTTCAGGATTTAATTTCGTTTCCCCACCAAAAAAATTTTTTATACAGCTGGAGCCCCTCAGATCAGCGGTTTCATTCTCTCAGGGTCTACTTCTGCAGAGATTGGAATGTTCCTGTTTGCACAATCATGCATTTCTTGTATGCAAGCAACTTTTGTTACAGCGATAGTAACATCGTCTATTGAGTGCATAGGAATTGAGGCTGGTTCCCCCCTTTCCATGTTATTCATTCCGCCTGCCCAGTATGCAACTCTGCTTGTGATAGAGTGGGGTTCATGGAGGGGCTGAGGCCCATGATGTAGAAATATGCCTGCTCCCCAAAACCCATAACTTTCTGTTCCATCTAATAATATGTCATCTCCCCCTGTGAGAAAAAACTCTCCATAAATATTCATGTTCAGTTTCTCCTGCTTTTCTTTTGTACTTTTCTCAGAGGTTTACCAATTGCAGAGGATCAAAGGGGGACGTTTTTGTTGTGTTTCGCCTGTCATCACCCTGTGGTCCTTCAGATATTTCAGTTTTTATTACAGGTTTTATTTTAAATTGTGGATCTCTTTCTCTTTAAGAGGTAGAAGTTCAGTGCTTTCATCAGAATTCAATTCAATGTTTTCATTATCATTTTCGAAAGAACCTTCCCAGATATCACCGTCCCAATTTTCAGGTGATGTTATTAATTTTTAAATTTTTCTAACATCCGTAGCTTTGGGAGTATGTAGTAATATGAATCCAATTTTTCCTCCAATGTTTTTGTGTTTTTCTTAGATTCTTTTAGCTGTTGTTTGACTTTGCTATCTTGGCATTGCAAGGATAATTTTGCCAGTTTTAATCTCTGTATTTCATTCATCAATTTATCATTTTCTTTTATCATTTGTTCTCTCCATTTCCAAACAGAGTTTAAACGTAGTGCAAGGGCATGACAGATTTTTCCCTTTCTTTTTGAATCTTTCAGTGATCCCCTCTTTTCATTTATTTTTTTATTTTTTTATTTTTTATTTTTCCCCACTGAAACCAATTATCTGTTGGCCAGGGACCATCAATTTCAATATGAACACCATGCTTCCGTAAATAGTCTGCTAAGTCTTTAGTCTGATATTTTTAATCATTTGCCATTATTCTGCCAACTACGCCAAAATGTTATGAATTAGATGTGAGGGGTTTAGATAAATCCCTGACTTTTGCCCAGGCCTCTGGCAGCAGGCAGTAGCTTTATAGAGATGGCCAGCAACCCAAAACCCACTCTCCTTCCCAAGTTCTTTAATAATGGCTGATTTGGTCCATTATAGAATGAATTATTTATTTAATAGACACAAAACTAACAGACATAAGACTTAAACCAGACTATTACTACACAGGAATAAGACAAAATAAACTATTGATAGCTAAATATACAGTGCATGATAGGGAACCATTTTTTAATACAGCTAGAGAAGAAATATTACAGATTAGGACTCAATGTATCTTACCATCCAGTTGTTGAAGGGGCACACACCAAAGTATTTTCCCTCAATTTCCAAAAAAATAACCATGAAGACGTGTCTAAGCTTTGGGAAGAAGTCATCTTCCACGTTCCCAGGGAGTGCGTAAGAGACTTCTACCTCCATGGTAATCTCTATTACTTTTATAGTGTAAGGCAGGCCTTTTGGTCATCTGTGATTGTTTTCTTTTATCTCTTCCCACATCTGCTCTCCATACCAAGGTGTTGATTCTTGGTTAGGCTGCAGACCTTTTGGCACCAGGAGATGGTGCCAAACCCTTCTGCCCGCCTGGGTTCTCTCTCCCATCTGCACCGCCCACCTGTGGTGGGGAGAGGGGGGGATATGCCCTGCCACAAGGACAACACCTGTTGACATGGCTTTTCTACATTAAAAGGCTAACTGCTGTGAGAAGGCAGGTTCCTAAGTCCAGTGACAGAAGAGCCTATTGCTGCTAAAACCTGAGATCTGTCCTATGTATGCACAGGCTGAGACTGCATGGCAGATTGATGTCACAGGCCACCCTCAGAACAGCCACTTTCTTACAGATGTAGGTAATACATTAATTTCCAAGGATACTGTTATAAAGTATCAATAATTCCCTTAACTATCATAAAACTAGCATAGCTCCAGAGTGTAAGTTGATCAGACAAAGCCTGTGGGTCTTAGAAACAATCAAAATCAGGGAAGTTCAGGAAGAGCAGAAAAGAATAGACAGTGCCAACTAAAAAGCTCTTTTGAAACTCTAAGAGAAAATCAGATTAACTGATGCTATTTATGTTGAAGGAAAAAGATACTGACTTTCTCAGAGAGCTGATTCAGATCTCAGTTGAAACTTCTTTTTCAGTTTTAATTTCATTGTTTGCATATGAATAAATCAATCATTTTTAAGGAAAGTGGTTTTCATTAAAATGATTTTTTTTGTTGTTTTAAATTATACATGATTCAGTCTTTAAAGCAAAAATGTACTTTTGGATTGCACGTAGTTCAGCACATGGCCCAGTAACTTGAGCTTGGTTAAAGGAAATATTTCATGAAGTTATCTTGTTTTTCATTTAAAGATAGAAAGCCAGGGAAATGATCTCATTTGTTTTGGCAGCCTGTCCCAATAATTAACCAGCTTTCCTGTTAAGAAGTTCACTTCTTGCTGAACCTTTTCCTGGCTTCAGCTCCTAATTTTCATTATTTTTATTACTTTCTCCACTACAGTGACATGGTCTTCACCACTTGCGATTTTCTGTGCATGAAGATACCTCTACACTAAAAGCAAGTAACCTTTCAATCTTCTTTTGGTTTTAATGATGGGGGGGAGGGGGGAGGGGTAGGGAGGGGGTTTCCCAGTTTAAAACAAGGCATTTTGTTATTTTTCACACTTCTGACATGCTGTAGTTTTTTGAAAACTTGATCTCCAGACTTACACATACAGTTCTAAGTTTAAACAGTCCCCCAGTCTTTCACAGAATGGAAAAAACCCCTCCAAACCACCTAAAATTCAGAGATGAAGATAAAGTTTTCTTATTCCTGCAGCCCATACCATAACTAAGCCTTTTCCTTCAGCATCGCTGCAACCTCAGTCATTCACTTATTATGGAGAATGTTCCTTTGCCAGTCCCCAGGTGAGTTTAGCAGGTACACTTATCTCACAAGTAAAGCAGGGATTGTATTTCTCTCTAAAATTTGGGAAGCCTCTGTGAAAATAAATCAGAGGAAAAGTGAGACACCACACAGGCAAAATGAGGAAAATGGAGAAAATGGGTGAGAAACAGGCATTAAAGGTAGCACATGGGAAAGGAGGAGGAGGAAGAGGAGGACAAGAAGAAAAATGAAAAGAACAATGGGGAGGATGATGAGGATGAGGATGAGGAGCTGGAAGAGGAGGACAAGGAGGATGAGGAGGACCAGGACAAAAGAGAGGAGGAGCAGGAGGAGGAGGTGGAGGTTGAGGAGCATGAGGAGGAGAAGGATGAGCATGAGGAGGATGAGGAGGAGGAGGAAGACAAGCACAAGGGTGATGAGGAGGCTGAGGACAAGGACAATGAGGTTGAGGATGAGGACGAGGAGGACAAGGAGTTTGAGGAAGACAAGGAGGAGGAGGAACAGGAAAAGGACGAGAACGAGGAAGATTAGGATGAGACGTGGAGGATGAAGACAAGGAGGAGGAGGACCAGGAAGAGGAGGACCAGGAGGAGGACAAAGACAAGAATGAGGAGGATGAGGAGGACGAGGACAAGAAGGACAAGGACCAGGACCAGGAGGACAAGGAGCTGGAGAAAGAGGAGAAGGAGGAGGAGGCAGAGGAGGAGGAGGAAGAGAAGGAGGAGAAGGTGGAGGAAGAGGATGTGGATATGGATGAGGAGGATGAGGACAAGGACGAAGAAGACAAGGAGGATGAGGACAAGGACAAGGAGGACAAGGACGAGGAGAAGGAGAAGGATGAGGAGGAGGAGAACAAGGACGACCATGAGAAGGATGAGGAGGATGAGGACAAGGATGAGGAGGAAGGAGAGGATGAGCCAGGACCAGGACGAGGACAAGGACATGGAGGAGGACGAGGATGAGGAAGTGGAAGAGGATGAGGAAGATGAGGACAAGGAGTTGGAGAAGAACTAAGAGGAGGAGGAGAAAGAGGAGGAGGAGAAGGGTGAGGATGAGGACAAGGAGGATGAGGAGGAGGCTGAGGATGGAGATAAGCATGAGGAGAAGGAGGTTGAGGACAAGGACGAGGCGAAGGAGTTTGAGGAGGAGGAAGTGGATCAGGATGAGTAGAAGGAGGATGCAGAGAATAAGGACTAGGAGGTGGAGGAGCATGAGGACAAGGCTGAGGAGGACGAGGATGAGGAAAAGGAGGACAAAGATGAGGACAAGAACAAGGACCAGGACCAGGACATGGAAGAGGACAGGGATGAGGATGAGCAGAAGGAGAAGGACAAGGAAGAAGAGGAGGATGAGGACCAGGAGTTGGAGGAGAGCGAGGAGGAGGACATTGAGGATGAGGACAAGGAGGATGAGGATGAAGATGAGGAGGTTGAAGACAAGGATGAGGAGGTTGAGGATGAGGAGGACGAGGATGAGGAGGACGAGGATGAGGAGGAGAATGAGGAGGATGAGGAGGACGTGGACGAGGACAAGGATGAGGAGTACAATGTGTAGGACATGGAGGAGGAGTACAAGGATAAGAACGAATAATAGGAGGATGAGGAGGAAGAGGAAGGGGAGGAGAAGGAGATGGAGGTGAAGGACGAGGACTAGGTTTAANCAAGGAGGAGGAGGAACAGGAAAAGGACGAGAACGAGGAAGATTAGGATGAGACGTGGAGGATGAAGACAAGGAGGAGGAGGACCAGGAAGAGGAGGACCAGGAGGAGGACAAAGACAAGAATGAGGAGGATGAGGAGGACGAGGACAAGAAGGACAAGGACCAGGACCAGGAGGACAAGGAGCTGGAGAAAGAGGAGAAGGAGGAGGAGGCAGAGGAGGAGGAGGAAGAGAAGGAGGAGAAGGTGGAGGAAGAGGATGTGGATATGGATGAGGAGGATGAGGACAAGGACGAAGAAGACAAGGAGGATGAGGACAAGGACAAGGAGGACAAGGACGAGGAGAAGGAGAAGGATGAGGAGGAGGAGAACAAGGACGACCATGAGAAGGATGAGGAGGATGAGGACAAGGATGAGGAGGAAGGAGAGGATGAGCCAGGACCAGGACGAGGACAAGGACATGGAGGAGGACGAGGATGAGGAAGTGGAAGAGGATGAGGAAGATGAGGACAAGGAGTTGGAGAAGAACTAAGAGGAGGAGGAGAAAGAGGAGGAGGAGAAGGGTGAGGATGAGGACAAGGAGGATGAGGAGGAGGCTGAGGATGGAGATAAGCATGAGGAGAAGGAGGTTGAGGACAAGGACGAGGCGAAGGAGTTTGAGGAGGAGGAAGTGGATCAGGATGAGTAGAAGGAGGATGCAGAGAATAAGGACTAGGAGGTGGAGGAGCATGAGGACAAGGCTGAGGAGGACGAGGATGAGGAAAAGGAGGACAAAGATGAGGACAAGAACAAGGACCAGGACCAGGACATGGAAGAGGACAGGGATGAGGATGAGCAGAAGGAGAAGGACAAGGAAGAAGAGGAGGATGAGGACCAGGAGTTGGAGGAGAGCGAGGAGGAGGACATTGAGGATGAGGACAAGGAGGATGAGGATGAAGATGAGGAGGTTGAAGACAAGGATGAGGAGGTTGAGGATGAGGAGGACGAGGATGAGGAGGACGAGGATGAGGAGGAGAATGAGGAGGATGAGGAGGACGTGGACGAGGACAAGGATGAGGAGTACAATGTGTAGGACATGGAGGAGGAGTACAAGGATAAGAACGAATAATAGGAGGATGAGGAGGAAGAGGAAGGGGAGGAGAAGGAGATGGAGGTGAAGGACGAGGACTAGGTTTAAGAGGATGAGGAGGAGGAGGAAGATAAGGACAATGAGGAGGATGAGGACGAGCTGGAGGAGGAGGAGGTGAAGCTGTATGTGTCGATGGAGATGGTGGTGGAGAAGGGTCTGCAAGCCAGGAGCAGTGATCACCAGCAGCCCTCTAGATTCAGCATTTATTTGCTTTGCACTGAGGTGAATTTCATGTCAGCAGCAAACCTGGTGCTGTTCAGATGTTGAGCAGCCTCCCTTTTTTCTGTGTGCTGACTGAGGGAAGCTACTCTTCAAATATGTCAGAATTAGAGGGGTCTCAGAAGAGGACAGTAACTAAAATTGACCCAAAATTTTCTCAAAAAGTAGGGAGTGAAAAATATGGAACAAGTTATGAAATGAAAGAAAGGACCCATGAGTCAGATAATAATAACAAAAAAAATATGAGTTTAAAATCAATATTAATATAGAAGAGGCAGATTGAGAAGATCTGTTCCACATGTCTTTGAATGTATGAGGAGAATATTTAATAGTTACAAAATAGCAATTGCTAAACAATCAGTAAAACCAAAAAACCTAACAATTTTTTCACAAGAAATAGAGTGCAGAATACTTTGACATGAATTTTACAGGGTCAGATTTTTTCATATTCTACCTGTGAAAAATACCACAAATGTCATTCTTAAAATATGGAATTTATCATTTTTAAAATGATGTCATAGAAACATGATGGTCCTTGTGACTAGTCCATTATAGAAGTGTTCCCACTGGTGGGTGGAGACATCAAATTAGAGATCAATTAATACTATTATTTTTCACATCTCTAATCAGAATCTTACAGCTTAAATAGTTTTAAAGCATAAAAGCGATGAAAAACCTCCTATAAGAAGTCAATTTATTTCACACTTTGAGAGACTTTTTAAGGCATCTTCTTTCCACTGTTATACACATTTCTTCTGCACTTCCTTTTTCTCCTCTCTGGGAATCACTTAACTGCAATGATAAACTGATGAAATGAATGGTGCCAAACAGAGCAGGGATACAATATTAGGTTCCTAATCTATCGATACAAAGCTTTTTATGTTTATGGAAAAAAACCTGCATGTTAAGTTTCCTGAAGCATTTTCTCAGTCACTTAAAAGCCGGGGCAGAACTGCCCTTCACAATTGTTGACACAAGGTTAAGGAGCATTACATAATACTCTATATTTTTCATCCTTTCTGGGTGTTCATTTATAGGAGGTTGTAAATACGTATTGAACCATTTCAATCTGTTTTTTGTCATTTGCTTCTGTGCTTTACTACCGTAAGAAAGGGACTGCTAATATATTCATATTGCACTAATACCTGGAAACAATCAACCATATAAGTCAGTCATTACACACCATGATAAATATTAATGCAATTTTAAAAGGGAAGAAATAAATCTCCCTAATATTTCTCTAAGATGCACAGAAATTTCTGGTGTCAGTATGTGCATCTCCAACCTGACTAAAATCTATCTTTATTGGATAAATAGGCAATCTGAACTGTTATGCAAATATGACCTTCAAGAAAGTTGAGACAGGGAAGAAAAAATTAAAAAAAAAAAAAGAAAAAGATAACTTTAGCTGTCCAGAATTACCTAGTAGATGCTTCTTATTTCTAAATGAGAGACCAGAATTATCTTTTAGATGTTTCATTTTCTAACTGAAGGACTAATTATGCATGAAGATCCAAAGCTTAATGAAAACAACCTATTTGTATAATTTTTAATAAAAAAAGTGAACTGTAAGTTTGCTTACTGAGCCTTAGATTCTGAAAACAAATTTGGGAACACACAGATTATGATGGTTTTGTCTGGGTTGGAGTTACTTTTCTTCATGGTGGCTGGTATGGGGCTGTGTTTTGGATTTGTGTTGATAATAGAGATGTTTTTGTTATTGCTGAGCAGGGCTTACAGAGCGAAGGCCTCTTCTGCTTCTTGTACAGCCACACTGGTGAGGAAGTTGAGGGTGCAGGGGAGGTTGGGAAGAGCCACAGCCAGGACAGGTGACCCAAACTGACCAAAGGGATATTCCAGACCAGGTGACATCATGCTCAGTATATAAAGTGGGGGGAGGAGGAGGAAGGGGGGACATTTGCAGTGATGGTGTTTGTCTTCCCAAGTCACCATTATGTGTGACAGAACCCTGCTCTCCTGGAGATGGCAGAACACCTGCTTGCCTGTGGGAAGCAGGGAATTAATTCCTTGCTTTGTTTTGCTTCTGGGCGCAGCTTTTGCCTTCCCTATTAAACTGTCTTTATCTCAACCCATGCATTTTCCAGCTTTTACCCTTCTGATTGTCTCCCTGATCCTGCTGGTGGGGGAGTGATTGAGTGGCTGCGTGGGCCTTGGCTACTGGCTGGAGTTAAACCATGACACGTAAGAACAAACAGTATCCAATGGTTAGCAAGCTCTATGATCCAAAGACAGATACTTCAGTAGAATACTCCTGTTAGAGGATTATTTTTTCTTTTTTTTCTGATATCTGCACAAACTGTACATTGCTTCCTAAGATTCTGCAAGCAAAATCCATGCTGTAACAGCTGAAGACAGAACATTCCAACTCAAGCAAATATATAAAATGTATGAGATGAGCATTGAATTAAGAACATTCCTACAATTCTAGCAGTTTCCAAGAGTGTGACTCATCTACAAGTTACAAGGCACCTGTAGTAACTGCTGCTGTTGGCAAAATGCAGCACAGCTCTGAGGCGGGTTTATGTTTGCACACAGCAGGGTATGGATGTGAGAGTTACTGAGCTCCATTCATCTCCCTCTTTAGGAAATGCTAAACACTTTTACGTCATTAATGTCTCATATGCAGAAACCCAGAATTTGAAGGCTATAAAGCATATCTATTCTGAAGATCGTCAGTGCTTGAAGCCTCAGATTTGATCACTTCTTTTTTTTCTGCAGACAAATGATTAGGCTGTGACTAGGTCTGCCTAGCGTGACCTGAGGTTAAGCTAAACAAACAAGGTGTGGAAAAGTGCTGGACACCAAATGAGAAGTTGCCAAATGTGACGAATAAGAGCATGAGAAGCTGAAAAAAGATAAAGAAAATTGCATATATTTCACATGTGGTTAATGATAGCATCATAGAATAGCTTGGGCTGGAAGGGACCCTAAAGGTCATCCAGTTCCAACCTCCTGCCATGGACAGGGGTACCTTCCACTATCCCAGGTTGCTCAAAGCTCCATACAACCTGGCCCTGAACACTTCCAGGGATGGGGCATCCACAGCTTCTCTTGGCAACCTGTTTCAGTGTCTCACCACTCTCATAGTCAATAATTTCTTCCTAATATTTAATCTAAATTTACCCTCCTTCAGCTTAAAGCCATTCCCCCTTGTTCTATCACTACATGTGCTTGTCAGAATCCCTTTCCATCTGTTCTGTGGGCATCCTTCAGGTGCTGGAAGTACACACTAAGCTCACCCCAGAACGTTCCCTTCTCCCAGCTGAACAACCCCTACTCTTTCAGCCTTTCCTCGCAGAAGAGGGGTTTCAGCCCTCTCATCATCTTTGTGGCCCATTCTGCACTTGTTCCAACAGGTCCATGTCCTTCTTGTGCTGGGGACTCCAGAGCTGAACACAGTATTCCAGGTGAGGTCTCACAAGAGTGGGCATTTTGATGTTGTTTAAGGAGTATTAAGGGGTAGTTTAATGTGAAATGTCAAGCCAAATCTTTGTTTGTTTGTTCTTTTTTAACCCCTACCACATGAATTAAAAGCAGTTTTGCAGTCAAGGGGCCAGGCTGAAAGCAATTTCCTTGGCCTTTGAGAGCACAGATGGACAGGCAGATCAAGCATCATGGTGTCACTGGGCTGGTGTTCAGTGCAGAGCTTCAGCATTTCAGAGCCCATCTGTCCATAATGTTCTTATTTTCGTCAGGATTTAAGTCCAGTGAGGTTACTTAATTCTGAGCGATGGATAATGCATTAAAGTTTACCGTCTAAGCTGATCTAGTTGCATCTTTGTTCTGTAGGCAGTGAAATAATATAAAGAACAAAGAGCAACCCATCCGATATAATATGACCAATATAGAAGTGATAAATCATCAACTGAATATTTTTCTTCCATTGTACACACCAGAATTATGGACACAATGGGATACAGGATGAAACTAGGCTGTTTGTATATGTATTTATGTATGTGCATATACAAATATGCACACAGGTAATATATAACCTCATCTCTTTATTTGTATTGAAACCATTTCTTTTTTTTTATTACATAAAATATATGGACACCCCTCTTCCTGAAACACATAATGATATCATTTATTGGAGATCACAGCCAAGTTTAAAGTTCTTTTCCTTAAAGTTTTGTGTTAAAATCAATTTAATTATATATATACTACTACTACTACTACTACTTGGCTTGGATTACACATCCCATTTCAGGTCATACTCATGGAGCAACTGTGTGGCAAGGCATTAGCCTCAACCTGCAGTAGCTGCTTAAAGCTAAGGAGCTCTGATGAAAATTGGTATAGGATTACTTTTCCTTCTGACTGCCCCCAACAAGTCTCTGCAATTTATTTGCAAATCACAGTCATGTTCCTTGTCTTGAGACTGGAAATTCTGCCAGCTACTCTTCAACGTGTCTAGTAATACCAGAAACTTTCTGTAGCCCTATATTTGCTCTCATATAAAGGATTGCACGGAGACAGAAATAGCCCAGAGATCCATTTTTAGGGTGGTTCCACTTCCTTACTACCAAGAACTTTGTACTAATCTTGTGTGTATTGTACCTAAATAAATTAGGACTATAAAAAACCACTTGCAGCTTAGAGATAACAGGTGACTGGCAATTCTTGGTGTATTGAAACAAACCTTCAGAATTATTCTCAATATCATTGCAGACAATAACTATTCTTTTAGTTCAGTGAAAAGAAAGTAGAGATCAGGCCATTTCTGATCTCCATTTGGCCTTGGAATAATGTATTCCTGCTTTTCTTCACTGTGGGGAAGACCCAAAAATGACAGCATGCTAAGAAACATGAAGCTGGAAGTGTTTTAAGTGACTGAGTTGTATAAAGAGTTCTCTGTTCATCCCTTACTCAAAAAGAAAACTTTCATTCTTCATTAATGAACACTTTCATGTGCTGGCCATGATTTTTGGCCCACCAACAATAGAACTGTGAGTACAAGTAATTTTAAAGTCATATACTTTTCTTTCTGCAATTTCAGTAGTAATCAAACTTATCTCTCAGCCTTGAGCAAACAACCTCGACCTCAGCAGCATTTTAAATGAACCCTACAGCAAATGTAAGAGCATAATTACAATAAAATAACAACTTTATAACAAAATAAACTTCAGAGTTTTGCTGTCCAAGCCTTACTGTGCTATTCATATCTATCTCCATCAGTCTGAAAAGCTCCTTGCAGCGTCAAGGACAGCTTAGGAGAGGGAGGCTACTGAATCAATTACAATATTACAAAAATGGCATATTACGGCACTGTGCCTTTGAACACATAAAAGAGCCTGGGAAGAATTTTAGACATGGGTGCCTGTGTATACAAGCACAGAGGTTTAACTTCAGCTGTGTGATCATAATATTTTCCTAAAAACTCTAGTTCTAAAATATAGAATGATAAAAGCAACACAATGTCTGTTAGGTGTAACTATAAAGGAATATATTTGAGATATGTGCATTTTGTAGCCTGAAAGAACTTCCGTTCTGTTTCATCTAAATATTATTAGAAATAATCACAAAACCAAAATGAGCTCTCTTCATTGCCTGGAATTAGTCACCAAAAACAGGGTAATCCTCACCAGTTAGAGCATGTCCTCTTCCAAGCCTGATTACACAGGGGAATGATTATGAAATGGAAACATTAAACAATATGATTGTGATATTTGTTTTTGAGTTTTCCATGGTTCTGAACTCCAAGTCTGAGCTCCAATGCTGCTGAAGAGGATTGTGTCACCTGTCACTGCACAATCTAGCTTTTGCATACCACTCATGAAATATTGAAAAATAAGACAAAATACCAGTGTTTATTGGCACAAGAGATCCATTTGCTGAAAGCATAAATATTTATGATCAGTCCATAGCTAACATTGTGACAAAGAATGTCTCTGAAACAATAAAGTTTTGTACTTTGAAGAGACGAGGCTGTCCTCCCAACAGAGGCTGTTCCTAAACCTGGACACTGAAATGTGTGCAGATATGTCTTGAATTCTGACCCAGAAAGGCACCTCTTCAAAGAAACTGCCACAGGTTTGGGAATCTGCTCACACAACTGGGACAATGGTTTTTAAACTATAATATATGAGTTCTTGGCATTGAAACTATGTGGATTATGAATACATGCACACAAGTTAATTACTAAGCAAGGGGCTATGTTCTCTAGCCATTTGTACATTTGTTACTGTTATTTGCTGTTTCTATTATGACAAAACACAGAGCCTGTGTCTGAAAACAACTCCATGCTAGGTAATAGTCAGGCATAATAACAGCCTGCCTCAGAGAATTTGCAATTAAAGAATTAGATAGCTGAGTACAAAATTATGATACTTAAAACTGTACTTTTCTGAAAAATGTAAAACCTTTAAAGTTGTTTTAATCCTTATCAAACAGTTCAGTTATTTCATCATTTGTTTGTTTTTCCTTTGTATTTTCATTTCAAGGTTCTTGGAGAAAATTCTTTTTCTAAGAGAAATTTAGGATTTTTTGTTCTTAGCCCACTCAAGCTGCTACAATAAAAGGTGACTCAGCTTCAGTGTAGATTCTCAATTCAATTGCCTAAATGCAGGATTCATAGAATCAAAGAATGTTTTGGATGAGAAGAGACCTTAAAAATCACGGACAGAGAGGCCATTCACCTGATCAGGTGGCTCAGAGCCCCATCTGACTTGGCCTTGAACACTTCCAGGGATGAGGTGTCTGCAACTTCTCCGAGTAACTTGTTCCAGTGCTTCATCATCCTCTGGGTGAAGAATTTCTTCCCAACATTTAGTCTAAAACCTACTCTTTGTCAGTTTAAAACCAATGCCCATTTTCCTCATGTTCTGCTTGTATAAAAAGTCCCCCTCCCTCCTTTTAATAAGCCCCCTTAAGGTATGTCCCAGTTCCAGTCAAGACTGGGTTGATTTTTTGCAGGGGTATGGCTAAAATACAGAGAATATTCTATAACGTTCACATAATTGAGAGGGTGGGGGATAAGGACTCACTTCCTGGGAGAAGAAGTCCCTTCTAGTCATTAAAGCATGGTGGAAGAAGCTGTCTGGCATTGTTTGTTGTCACAGGCTGTCCATGTAAATAATTTCTTTTTCTTATACCTTTTCTTATTAATTTTGTTGATGTTTCTGTTCCTTTTCTTATCTCATTGCATTTCCAGTAAACTGTTCTTGTCTAAACCTGTGATCTCTGCCTTTTTTGCCTCCAATTGGAGGGGAAACAGCTCATAGTTTTAGCCAGAGTACTAAATTGGAAAATAACATTCCTAAACCAAGATACTTCCAAGGTACTGGAAGGCTCTGGTCTTCTCAGAGCCCTCTCTTCCCCAGGCTGAACAATCCCAGCTCTCTCAGCCTGTCTCTGTAGGAGAGGTGCTCTAGTTCTCTGAGCACCTTTGTGACCTCCTCTGGACTCACTCTAATAAGTCCTGATCTTTCTTGTTTTTAGGATCCCAGACCTGGACACAGTATTCCAGGTGATGTCTCATGAGAGACAGAGACCATGTGTTGCTAAAGGTACCTTTGGATACTTAAGACATTTAAATTGAGCTGGAAGATAATATTCAACACCTACAGAAGAATTATGTCCTTCTGCAACTGCAGCTTGCAGCCACACAGGATATAGGGTATTTTATAAGGTGCTGGGTGTGTACCTTTAAGCATCTGAATGGCTGATCTACCTGTCTGTGTCTGTTCTAAGCTACTCTTGAACCACTTAATACAATCAATAGAGCTTATTGAGCTTTTCAGATCACCCAAAGGTAGACAAATAGAACATGATTTGTATACTAAACATGTCTAATGCTATTTGGCACACCCTATGCATCTCATCTCCTCCCCAAAGCGTGATCCAGAAGAATATGGATCTCCTGAACTTCCTGTGTCGGATCGGTGAGTCCTGCTGCAGATTTCTGAGGGCACATTATGATAACAGAATTGAGCCCATGTTAGCTCAATATCTGAATGGGTTTGCCATGTGCATTGTACTGCCACGATATCCACTGACTGAAAGGGAGTTTAGAGACATCTAACACCTTCACAGATACCCAAATTTAGGGATCAGCCAGAATTCCTCCCTTTATGTCTCACCTAAATCCTTAACATCAAAATTAACTGGACTGTAATCCATCCAAAATACAGCAAAGATCTCCATTTTAATGTAATACACATTTAAAACCCCCCCAAAAAACCAAAACCCCAACAAGTTTCTTTTTATGCAATAGACAGATACTTAGAATACTATCTTCAGACAAAGCAGATCAATGTTTTATTCACTTCAGATGTTCAAAATGGTATCACTTCTTTCCTGAAGCATGTTCTTACTAGCAGTCTGCAGAGCAGAGTGCTGTGAGATCTAAGAAGGAAGAACAGGGTTTTAGTACCCTCCTGTTTAAGCTGTTGTAAATAAAATTGAATGAGACACAGAAGAAAGGAGTGCGTCTTGACTATATCCACTTTCTCAGCTTTCAAGCAGAGGAAAAAACCATTCTGACTTCTGCCTGTGAACAGCTTCTCTAGTTTATATTTCACATCCACTTGATATGTATAAGTAATTATTTGGTGGATCACCTAAACACATCAGGTCTTGTTTTCTAAGAGCTTCTGCCCTTTATTTTTAGATTAGCATTTTAACATCAGCACTTCCCAGAATGTTCTCTAAATGACATAACATTCTTGCTTCCCTCCCACATCCTCTTTCCTTCTGTAAGGCAGGAAGTAATACTCATTGCAGAGCTTTTAAAGCTGTATGTTCTTTAGCCAATCTGTCCTTAAGTAATTCTGTCTTTTTGTTTTGTTTTGTTTTGTTTTCAAGAGAGCACACGAATTCTGGTCTCTCTCCTTTATTCAGATGCTACTTTTCATTGAAAGTGTGCTTTGGCTGATGTTAGCAACAAAGCCTAAAATCTAAGAAATTGACAAATAGTTCTAATATTTGGTACTTTAAAAATGAATGAAGACTTTAAACAAATAAAATATTTTTTCTTTTAAAAAAGGAACATACTAAAACAAGTCCTGTGTGTAGAGTTTAAACCCTCAGACTTTTCATATTCAAGTGACTATTTTAATCACCTGGAGACAGAGAACTTTTCTTTATTTCTGTCTTTTCACTACCTGTCCAAATTTTCTGCAGAATAACAATGCAGTCACTGAAGGGCTGAAGTATGCTCTGCCGTTAGAAAACTTACAAGCCAGTGGTTAGGAAACATTCCAGGCATTAGAGAATTTTAAATCTGAAACCCTTTGATATGAGGCTAGAATTAAATCAGAGTCCTGTAACTACTCAGGTGTTAGAAAAACATGTGGGTGGTTTTGCTGCCTTCATAGAGTGCAAAAATTGAAAATGAGAGCAGATGACATTCTTTTCATGCAATCTGTCCATTCAAAACAATACCAGACATTATCAAAATATTTCTAAATTACTGAATCCCTCAAGTATTTTCAAAGGCAAAATCTAGTTTCTGAATCCATATCAGTTTAGAGTTATACAGCTCTGACAATATTGAACCTGTATGGATATAACTCTTAATATCTGGGAAATTTTCATATATAGGATGTGAATTAAAAGTTCTGTTATAGAAGAATTGTAATCTGAAGGTAGAATGTGGAATGTAAATAAACTTATTTCCTTGTCTTTTGATTGTATTTTTGCTTGTTTTCTCCTTTTGTCTTGGTCTTTAGTCCCAAACCTCACAATGATCAGATTAGATAAATTAAATGATGCTATCTACAGCTTTAGTCATATTAATGGTGCCTGGAATAATTTAATCTTGAAAACGCCTGTCAACAAATGGATTCATCCAAGGAAGTCTGTACATAATCTATTTCTGTCAATACAGTTAAGTTGGGAGGATGAACTTGATGATCGCTGCTAGTGAAATTGTGTTGTGTGTGTGTCATGGATTAACCTCTCTGATGGTGCTTTAGACATCCTGATGGCTTGGATCCTTCAGATAAAGGTTTGATCTAGGGACTTAAGTGTATTGATTTGACAAATCTTAAAATCTGTCCCTTATTGATGTAGTTCAGCGAGGCAGTTTCTTCTTGGGATCCAAGAATCTTCTGTTGTGTAAGCTCACTTCTTCCCCTTGCCAAATACAACCTGGCGGGTGTTCATTGCCTCAGGAACTGACTAATGTACCAGATGAAGAGTGCATGTGACAGCATGTCAGCTACAAGGAGAAGAAAAAATAGAAAAGGAAATTATTTGGAATAAATAATCATTTTCATTCAAGTGTATAGGAGAATGTGGCAGCGAATGAACAAATGGACATATTGTAAGGCGAAAGAGAATGAGGGAAATTAGCTTTGATATTCCCATGTCAGTAATAATTTTCTGGAATATTTTACTGTTATTGTTTTGAATGCAGATAGGAACGCATTGCAGAAAACTTGTGTAAGAGAGACAAGTATGCCAGATCTGGGAATCTGCATACACCACAACTACTGAAGAAGGGCCCAAAAAATGCTCAAGGGTTTTGTTGTTAAAAATGCAGAGCATTGACCTATGTTTGTTCCTGCTGATGCCAAGAAACTCAGTGTTGCTGTGACTGAGTTTCTTCTGACATCTAAGAGATTATACATGTCAAGCTACAGTGATCATAGACTTGGAAAAGCCATAGTTCTGCTTCAGAAGCACATTCGTTTATGAGAAAGAGGTTCTCTAAACAAGGTAAGTGTTTAAAACTTGATCTTTCTCACAGAAGAGGAAAGCAAGACCATGTCTTCCAGTGTTTGCAGGATGTTATCAGCTATCTTTACCTTGCAGTGCAGTCAACTATACAGACCAATAGATTATCATTATCCAAAGACTGAACAAGTAGTGAATTAATTTCTCTGCAGGAGAGAGTTCCTGGAGAGATTTACATACTGAAGTAGCAAATTCACTGATCTGGTAATCCAGTGCATTATATATTGCATTTATATTCATTAGCCATGTTTTCTTTCATTGTATTTATATTTTTGAAGTGAATTATTGTGGCTTTTTCAGATGTGAAACTTTTTTGTAAGCTAAGAAAGAGAATTTTGCTCTAGGAAGTAGTGAACAGGACTGGGAGCAAAAAAATACTGATTTTTTCCTACCTGAAATAAACACGTCCATTAGAGTTTCTAGTTAAGCTTTTACTTGCTTCTTGAAAAGTAAAAAAAAAACTTCGCTGTCTGTCCAAAATAACTTGAAAAGTAGCAGACTAAGAAAGGGAAGGGAATCTCTGGGAAACACAGAGTAACTTCTTGGTTTCTTTGTAGCCAAATACTTTAACGCAGTTATAAAGAGATTGTGGGGAGAGGTAAGATAGAATTGGGTTACAGGCTGTGTAACAAAGGAGCACATGGCAGCACAAAGGCGCACAGGGCAGCACAAAGGAGCACATGGCAGCACAGAGAGGTTTGTCTCTGCCAGACCCTGGGGAGAGGAGGTGTCACGCGGCAGAGCCCTACGGAGAGGAGCTGCCGGGAGCTGACAGACGGGTGAACAGCGCCTGATCACCCCATAGAAGGACATGCAGAAAGCGTGTTGCTGACGTGGCAACGTGGGATAGGTCACGTAGTGAGAATTGCCATGTAAGGAAATACTGTGCCTTGAAGAAGTGTATAAAACCAGCTCGTTTCTCTGAATAAATGATTCAGATTCCCTGCCGGTCTGGGTCTGCGTCCCAATTGCTACGAATGGTGCCCTGCATCAGGGACTTGATAGGCAACTAGGGGTTGCAGCGGTAGCGACGTTTGGCTGAATTTTACAGAGCGGCTGAAACGAAGCCTGGGAGCTGAAAGGAAGCTCATGACGCCGATTGACCTTTCCTCAGGACGGAAGGTAAGCAGCCGAGAACGATGGGGGATGGTGTATTCCAGGAACAGAACGTCACAGAAACGTTGGAACAGATTTTACAGAAACACGGCGGGAAAGTTGAGTCTACAGATTTGAACAGACTCTTGATCTGGGCAAAAGACTGTATTCCAACTTTAGGTAATACCAAAGTTTTTAATCCTCGGACATGGGACGCTTTGGGGAAGGTGTTGTGGGATCGAGCTGCGCAAGGCGACGCAGCAGTGACAAAGCTTTTGTGTCCGTGGAGGACAGTGTGCAAGGCGCTCATGGCACATGCGGCACCCAGAGACCGGACAAAGAAGGATGCTTGTGCCACCACGGCAGCCGTGCCGACCCCTTCTGCACCACCAGCGAATGACCTCTGTCGGGGCTGTGGGAGAACCAGAAGACGGTTTCTCATCCCCCGAGCCATTTGATCCTGGAGGGGAGCCGGACGGTACCGTAGGAAGAGCTGTCGCCGCCCCGCGCCATGCGGCATCAGCTGGAGCCATGTCGCCGAGAGTGGCTGGAGCCGGGGGGGGCCTTCCCGGCAGCGTGCTCCCTCTCCCTTTGCCCTCTGCGAGAGGGCAGCAGTGGCAGCGGCAGCCACGGTGGGGGGGGAGCGTGCAGGACCACGGGGGCGCGGCGCCGTAGAGGCGGCAGCGAACGTGCGGTGCTGGTGAGCACATGGGGACAGCGNGGGGTGCCCTTCCCGGCAGCGTGCTCCCTCTCCCTTTGCCCTCTGCGAGAGTGCAGCAGTGGCAGCGGCAGACACGGTGGGGGGGGAGCGTGCAGGACCACGGGGGCGCGGCGCCGTAGAGGCGGCAGCGAACGTGCGGTGCTGGTGAGCACATGGGGACAGCGGCGAGCACA
>VZTE01003946.1:260455-295140 GCA_013397775.1 Eulacestoma nigropectus | reverse complement strand
TTCCAAAGATGATACATCCTCTTGTGAGTCAACGTGTTGCAAATAAGAAGCAATGCTGTGCCCAGATCTGTGAAGTCTCGCCTAAATCCCTCAATTGCCCTTTCCCCTCTGGAGGCTCAGCAAGCTCCCCTTCCACACAGCCACTCCACTCAGCGTGGGCAGGCTGGTCAAGGCCAGAGCCTGAATCCTCCTGGAGGGACCTGGAGTCACTCAACATCATGTCCTGGTAAACCCAGGTACGATTCACAGTAAGTTCCTGGCCAGGAGGAGAAACACCTGCTTCCATTTCTGCTTCTACAGGGCCAGGTAAAGGAGAAACTCTCTGAGTGAGGATGATAAATGTTTTTTCTTCATCAGATCTTCCAGACTGGGGCAGGTAATTAGCTTCACCCTGGTTTCCAGATGAATCTGCTTCCTGGCTGGAGACTCCTCTCACTACCTGCTCCTGAGCAGAACAGCTTATGAGATCCCTGAGGAGGTTTTTGCAACTAACAGCCACATCAAACATCGGCAGACTATCTGCCATGGAGATAACTTTGGTGAAAATGTGTTTCCCCAGTGGGAGTTTGCCATTGTACATCATCTCAAGTAAGAGTGCAAATTCCTCAGGTGTCACCACAGAAGATCAATGGAGACGGTGTCTGTGCTGTCCAACAGATTGAAACAGCAGCCAAAACCACCTTGTGCACTCTAAAATGCATGTTACCAATGAAGATGGTGCAGTCACAGAAGTGCTGCTCCTTGCAGAGAGTGTACAACTGGGCAGCGGCTTCCAGCCGTAACTGGGAAGTTCCATGGCACCTACTGGCCTCCTCTTGCCTTGGTCTCCATACTGCTTTCACAAAGCCCAGATAATGAAAAGGAAATGGATCCTGGTAGCATTTCTCTCTACAAGACAGAAAGAAAGAGTAAGAAAAATGACTTCTCAGTTTATGCATTTTAGTAGTTTACTATGCTTCAGTCCTTTGGTTACAGTAAGATCCTCATTCTGAACTCACACTCCCCAAATTCAGCAACTTACTGGGAGAGCTGAAGAGTCTAGATAGGGTTCAAACCTCAGTGAGCAGATTTGGACTGAGTACTGAGTCCCAGGAGCTGTAAAAAGGGAGTAGAGCCTCCCTGATGTGCCATACATCTCACGGAGGCGTGAGCGCCCATCAGATCAGGCACTGCAGTGCCAGGCTGTGCCTGCAGCCAGGGGCTGGAGCTGATGCTGAATTCAGTAGCTGGTTTCTGAAAGGCAGGTGGGGAAGCAGAGCAGGAAGACCTGTTGAGACCATCTACCAAACACAGAGGAGAATCTGAGGTGTTAGTTTGGGCCTGCAAAGCACTAAGTGATTTGGGACCAGTCCATTTTCTCCCCCAAATCACTGGTAAGATGAGCAGGGCCATGTGAACATTAGAGACAGAGGTCTGCTTGCAGCCCAGGGCCTTCAGCACCCCCTTCTCAGCACACCATGGTCTCAGCTCATCGATTTATGTGTCTTTTCCCCTAAAATGTAATTCTTGGCAGAAGTCCATAACCCTAATCCCAGAGCCACCCTTTAACTTCCCCCCCTCCCCGCCCCATTGCAGAAGGGAGAACAGAATTCTGCTAACAGAATTTTTATCAGTGGGACACCTGGAGTTTTTATCTAAAATAGACAAGATAAAGATGTTACTGCCTTGTCTACACACTAGGATGCCTAACACTGGTGCGGGCCACAAAACAGTATAAGCATCAGAGAAAAAGCACCTGGATGGACATTAATTACATGACCTTCAATGCTTAAAATCTTTGCACTCAGCTTCCTGCTCTCTACTTGTAGAGAACAGGAGTAACATAGCCTATCACCAGGAGTTTTAACAAGCCAATGCACATAACACCAATCTCAAAGCTCTGCCTCGCATGAAATTAAGCTCAGAGCAGCTCCCAACTTGTACCAAATCACGTCACAAGCAGATGCTGGGCACAGGCTGAGCTGGCATCTCACTTCTTCAAGGCACCAAGCCCTCTGGAGCCCAGCTTTTGTGGGAAGCAGGACTTCCTGTCCACAGGCAGGCAGGACCCCAGCTTTCCTTCTGTGTGGCAGTGCCTGTGGTGGCTGTGGGAAGACAGAAGAATCGAAGAGACATCACCTCATCCCAGAGCTACAAAAGGCTGAACAACTGGTTGGTGGATCCCAGCCATGCAGGAGAGCTCTCCTGTGCAGCCAAGAGCTCCCTCAGGCTTTAAAGATAAAGTGCTATGAAACTTGTTTTTCAATCATCAGGAGAAGATTACAGATGGTTTTGACATCACCTCAAAGCAGAGGTGTTACGCTCCTCAGTACTTCTGAGTACTTCTGAAGGGAGAGCACAGGGTCAAGGTGGGTCCCTCTCTGGAAGGCAGAAAAACCTCTTGCCCCCCACAGAGCCAGAGCTTCTCCAGGCACATCGCTACCAAAGGCTGGATGATCTGCAGTTCATCTTTCCAAGTACCAGATCCACCCCCTCACCCATGCACAGGGCCGGCCACTTGCACTTCCAGTCAATCCAACACACAGGCTCTGCTCTCCTCCCATGCCATTTTAAATCACAAGGAACCAAGCTGCCATCAGCAGAGTTGCTGCTGGTCGTGGGAGAAGAGACAGACCCAATTCTTTTGCCAGACTCAGTGTAATAGCAGTTTTAGTCCACCCACTCCTTCCCTGAAGCTGAAGGACTTCTAGTATCTGAGTTGAAACTGGGTCTGCTAGTTAAATAATAACAGCTATGGCTCTTCCTACAAAAGGCTAAGCAGGAAACATCGATGTCCTGGAAGAGACATCAGCTCACTTTGCCATGAACAGCCTCCTGCATGAAATCTACTGCTTGCACCGCGGCAAGCTGGAGGAAGCAGCAGCACTGTCTGCTCCCTCTATTCTTGGCAGGAATATAGAAGACATATTTGCTCATGAGAGCTCAAAACAGTGAAGCTCTAAGCAGCCTACTAGCACGTCCCCTTCTTCATTATAGCAACTCAGAGCACTGGAAAATGTGTCCTGAGCAATTAGCACAGACATATTTGTTTAAATACATTTTATTTCTTTAATTATAGGGACCAAAACCATCCAGTACTGCCAAAGAGAACAGGCATGTATAACAAGGGGTGTTGGCCAAGACTAGCCTCAAGGCAATTGCACCCTACTCAGAGCACACTTCAGGCTTTTATTCAAAGCCTAGGGCCAGAAGGGACCACCACCAGCAATCTGATTACACATCCATCACTGCCTCCCAGATTTCCAGGCTCAGTAACTTGGGTTTGGCTAAAGTCTCTCTTCCAGTAAGGAGCCCAGTCATGATAAGAACTGATTTTTAGGGGGAGGACCCTCCACTGCCACACTGTTAAATTACATCTCGTTTCTCACCTGAGTTTGTGTGACTATGTGTCCCAGCCATCCTCTAGATGACTTTTGGGAGATTTGGCTGAGGGACTGGGCAGAACTTGGAATCTCCCTCTCAGAGCAGGTAACAGATACTTCAGCAGCGATGAGTGCTGACAGAGCCTGAGCTTTCTGCCTCTGCCAACACCACTGGTAGGAAAAAGCCAATTGTCACTTCTTCAGCTTAAAGCTGCTTCTCTGACTCCTCTCAGGAATCAGGCCCACTGGGGACTTAAAACTTATGGTAAAATACGGCTTAAGCAGACTGTTCCTGGGACCTCTGACACCTGAGCCACATGAGAACTACCCTCTTCCAAAATACCACTCACTGGGGTCAGAAAGGGGACACAGGAGACAAGGCATTTGCCCAACTGAGCTGCACAACAAACAGGTCTTGCAAAATTAATCCTTTGAGGGGATATCTTAAGCTCCATCCTGACAGCTTTCCAGGGGAAGCACCAAGATGGCTTAGGAGTTTTCCTTCCACTGACTTCCAATGAAACTGCAAGATCAATCCATTTAAGCCCAATTTTCAACGGTGCCTAAAATTCCTAAGGCTCTACTTGATAACATGTTGATAATTGTCCCTGTCATCCTTAAGCAGCAGCTGTCACCTGTGACTGCTCTCAGGACACCCACTTCAGCAAAGATGACCCTTTTTCTTCTGAACCTCCCAAGTATAGGAGGTCCAGAACATGTCTGCAGAAAATATCATCCTCCATTGTTCAGTTTAAGCTCTTTCTGCCTTTTTTCCACTTATTTCTGTCCTCCCACACCTCCACAGTTTGAGGCTATCATGTTGTTTTCTTTAAGCTACATTAGAACAGGAAAAAGATCTCTTGATAGCAACAACCCTTCTTGGGGGAAGTTGAAGGAAGAAGGAAGGAGGAAAGGGGATACCCAATTCTATCCACATAACTGAAAAGTGTGCCCAAATTAAAACACTTCTCTTCATTATTCATATAATTACTTCCATCTAGATCCAACAGACTCAAAAACCATGCACATCACCAGGTTCATCAAAAGATAATGGAAATTAAGGACCGAGCACTTTAGCAATTAGACTCTACAGAGACAGGTGCTCCAAAGGTGCACAGATGAGACCATCTTTCCCTCGCAGTTCCTGCTGCCACGGTACCCACACCTTTGGAACATCCATCACAAGGCGCCTCTAAGGTTTAAGTGAAAGGATTCTGTATATCCCTTGCTATATAATTAAGGACTTTTACAAGGTGCTGGTCAACACAGCTGCCACCATCAATAACATAACAACAAAAGCTCTTCCTGTATCCATTTCAGTGGCTAGCTTGAGGATGTATTCCATGCCTGAAATTCTTCCCAGAGATGCGCATGGAGCAGGCTTTTTGTAGCTTTCCGAAAAAAAAAAAAATCTGGAAAAACCCAACAACTATTGCCACACTGCCAAAAGATGAAGACCTCTGAGCACAGTAGTTCTGTGTGGTGCAGACCCACAGCCTACTGCTCTGCTGCAGCCATGCAGAGACAGGGAACTTGCAGTGCTCACACAGATAAGGAAGCTTTATAAAGTCACCCTACACACCCAGTGCAAAACTAGAAGAAAGCAAGCCCTATGCAAGCTCTAAAACACTAAAACTAAGAAGGCAGGGGGGAAAAAAAGTGGACAGAAAGAGATAAGCAAAATGGAAGAATCCAACTTTTCTGTCCTCAGTTAATGCCATTTCTGTTGGAGCTGATCAGAGGGGCTCACAGGAGCATCCCACAACCCTCCTGCTTCCCACACTCAGCTCTCTGCTCAGGGAGCTAAAATCCAAAGTGGTCATTGCAGGAGGCATGGTTGCCAGCCCAGAAAGGCTCTCTGCCCTGTGAGAGGGGCTCACCCCATCCCAGCCCATTTGCACTCAAAGGCTCACTTCACAAGCCTCGTGGAAATCAGTGAACGAAGTAGGACAAAAAGCTGGGATACATCTCCCGTGTTGCTCAGCCCTGCAGTCCCTTGGGCATGACAGTGGCCTCTGAGTGAGCGGCAATGTTCTAGCCCTGTTCTAGGTTTTAGCTCTGGCGAGTTAAGAGCAGTGACAGCCTTAAATCACAATCTGCATACTTTCTGCACTTGTTTACCAGTTTCCTGTTTTCTTGTTACCAAGATGATGATCTTACACTGAAGGTTATTGGAAAGCCAGAAACCAAGGACCGCAATTCCATTTTCTTACCTCTTCCACAAAAAGTAATTCAGCCTTTGAAGTGCTGAAAGAGGCTGAGGGGTCATTACTTGTCTCTGGGGTGTTCCAAAGGGGCAGAGCAGGGAGCTCACCCAGAGGATAATGTGACATCCAACACGAGGAACCAGGGAACACCAATTTGTTTTTCAATCTATTTTGTTGCAGTTCAGAGCATCAGTGCAGACTGATAACAGAGGAAAATATGCAACACTTTGACTAAATTCAGTGCTCCAGTCTCTAAAGGCAGCAGAATATACCACTCAAACCCCATACATTTTGGCTGTCTGTCCACACTAATGCTCTGAATAGAAATACAATAGATCAAAAAACAAACAGCTCTGCTCCAACTCTTAATGGCAAGTTTTCTTCAAACCAAGGGCTGCCCCAAGAAGCAAGCAAAATCATGCAGTGGAAAACCTGCACAAACCCAAAGAAACTGCCAAAGTTGCGCCAGTCACTGCTCAGCCATGGATCACTGTGCCCAAGAACACCAAAAGTGCTAATTATATTTTGCAGGTTCCCTTAACATCCTCAAAAAAACAAAAGCTGGGCATCTAAACTGCTTTTTGTCAGGTAGATTTATATCAGAGAGGATGGTGTGTCGCAATTTCTTAGTGACTTGTTAAAAAAAACAAAACTACACTACTTTGACCAGTTTTTGTGACCCATTTTGCATCAGCAGAAGTACAGGAGCCAAGGGCAGACATGGCTCAACACACCCCTAAGGTGCCTTGATGCAAAGGCCTGTAAAATTACACTTCTCAGGCACTGTCACCCCAAAAAGGGTCTGATTCCCTCAGACTTCTTAGTAAGTACATAGAATTACTGTGAGCTGAGCCTATCAAGACACCTGGACTTCCACCACTGTCACCTCCTGCATCAGGCTTTCAGAGGCACCTCCTCAGCCTAAAAATTCTATTAAGACAAAAAGACTTTCAACAACTCTTCAAACATGAGTGCAGCTGCTCCAAAAGAGCAGAGGAAGATGCAGCATTGTGAAAGCCGAGTACAGTTCGCCCCAAAAAGCCAACGCGTTTTCTCCATCTCCTGGAAGAATTTTATAACTGCTGAGCTGCTTTTTGAGGGACAACAGGGACATTTTTGGCACTTTCTTTAAGTGGTATGTGAGGGCAGTTAAAATATGCTGGAAAGAGAGAAAACAAGAGTGAATGAGCAGCACATGGAGGCTGGGAAAGGGCCTTTGTTCTGGTCCATACTCCAACAGGCTGTTCCTGCACCACCCTGTCTTTGAACCAGGGTGTCAACCCAAACTCCTTCTCAAACACAAGACACTTGGCATCTCTTAACCAAAACTCTGCAGAATCCTGCTGCCTTATATCATGTCTGGCCCATAAATCAGGTGTGTCAGCCTTCCTGTCCAGCACAGGAGAGCAAACTGCCACTGAGCCTCACCTCACTGCAGCCTGTCCCTCTGCAGGGAGCAGGTGGGCTTCACTGACCAGGACCCACCACAGCACCCCTCTGCAACACATCTCACCTGACTTGGGGACAGGGACAGCCCTGAGGCTCTCTTCTCACTGCTCCTCTACAGCAGCTCATTCGAGCTGGAGATCACAAAGGAAACCAAATGAGACTGCTCATTTTTTGGCGTAGTGCAAAAAATATGTTTATTTGTCTCTTGAAGGGTCAGTCTTGACAGATCATGTCAAAGACACGTGTGATTAGTAGTCCAAAGCAAGGAAGGAATCTGCTGTGACCAAAGCACAAGATAAACCCCTTCCACGCCCACCTTTAAAAAACTTCCTGGAGGGTCACACCTGCCCAAGCAGGGGGACAGCCCTAATGCACAGCTAATACAACGTATTTGGAGGGTCAGTGGTACGCAGCTGACAGACTTTGGCTCACTGGTAGAGACAAACTTCCGGAGGAAACGTCTTTTATGTGTAGGTTACAAAAGGAAAGGCTCCTGCCACAAGGCAGCAATGTGATCGCCCAGCTCCCTTTGGCCGAGGGAACATGGGGAGTGTTTTAAATGTGAGGGACTGCGGGTTCTGGGCACCCGTGGAGCACCTACAAGGCTGACTTCGATTTAACGTGGGTGGGGTGCTGGGGTCCCCGCTCCCGGCCAGGTTGAAGCCAGAGGCACCCTTCGGACCCCCTCAACCTCCTCATCCGCCTGAAAGGCTTCGTAGGGGCCGGTCCCTCCCTGCGGGCGGGGGAGGCACCCACCCGTCCCGTCCCGTCCCGTCCCGTCCCGTCCCGTCCCGTCCCGTCCCCCGGCTCCCCGGGACGAGGCGAAGCGCCCCATCCCCGGCGCGGGTCTGGCACCGAGGCGGGGTAGCGAGGAGTGGCTGGAGCCGGGACAGCCCGGCGAGGTCGCGGGGGAGCCGAGCCGAGCCGCCCCGACCCCCCGCTGCCGAGCGGGCCCAGCCGGCCCCGCCGCCATGGTTTTACCTTTATTGGGCGCGGCGCGGCGGACACGGCGGGCAGCGGCGGCAGCGAGAACAATAAAACTTCTACAACAGCCGCCCCTGCCCCCGCCTGCTCCCCCTTCTCCTTGGCGCCGCCATCTTGGGGCCGTGGCAGGGCCTCCCGCCTCCTCCCCCCCGTTGTCTGCCAGTCGAATTTTACGTCCCCTGGCTGAATTTTCTCACCTTTTGTAAACGTAACTGATGTAGTCAGATAACTTCTACAATAGAAGTTGCTTAATGAAGAAAAGAACTCTCTATTTCAAGCATTGCGAAAGGTCACATTACCGAAATAAATATGCATTAGGTAGGCGGAGAATATGTGTTAGATAGGCAGGTTTGTGTGAGTTTTACTGCCTAAAAGATACGGCTTTTTACCCCTTAGTGTACTTTATTTGTGGAAACCTCCACCTTACACCATGCGCAGATAAACGATGTCTCTTTTCTGAACTAGACGTTGTGTCTGTGTTTTGGGAGCTCCTAAAACCGGCAACATCGGCTCACCGTCCCCGGGCAGCCCTGAGGGACCCGCCGGCAATGGCGGCTGCTGTCGCACCCCTACCTCGTGCCCGCCCAACTCAGCCGCCGTCGCAGCCCCCGCGGTCGGACATTGCAGGGGGCCGCCCAGAGAGGCGGTGGAGTCACTGTTTCTAGAGGTGTTTAAGGAAACACTGGACATCGTGCTTAATGTCATGGTCTAATTGACAAGGTGGTGTTGGGTCATAGGTTGGACTCGGTCTCAGAGGCCTTTTTGAACCTAATTGGTTCTGTGATTCTGTAATGAAACATCACCTTTCTGTGTTAGAGCTGGGGCTCGTTCCCTGAGGGAGGTGGTGGTGGTGGCTGGGTGCAGCCAGCTGTGAGGGGCATGTGCGGCTGATGCGACAGGAGCCATGTCCACCTCAGAGTCACCTGCCCTTGGCCTGTGCCAAGGGAATGCTTGGGCAGTGCTGGACCTTCCAGCCCACGCTTTGGGCATACATTGAGGTGTCGTCTGTGGAACATGGGGCAGGTGGACACAGCCCCAGCTGTGGGTCCTGATCTGCTACTCCGTTACCTGCTTGCCTGGTTTCCAGCCATTGGCTTCCCAGCATGCTGCAGGCACAGCTCCCTGTGCTGTCCTGGTAGCATCTCACTGTGGTGTCCTGGGGAGGACACCTGGGGCACCAGGGTCACTTGGAGCACCAGGTCTAGAATTGGGGTGCTGAGGGGTGTGTGTGTCACAGGCAGGGACCCTGGGGTATATGGCTGCCCTTACGATATGCAAATAGCTAAGAAGCCCCCCGATGCTGAATGCCACCATGCTTGCCCATATTTTGTGCATGTCAGCCACGTGTCAGTCTGTATGCAACAGGATGCAGGGTGGGACCAGGCTATTCTCACAGCCCATGTGCCAGCATTCTGCTCTCAGGGCAGGAGTGACAAGACCCCAGTCTGTATTTCTGTCATAGCAAGGGTGCTCCTTGTTCCTTCCAAGACCCCAGTGTGTATTTCTGCCATAGCAGGGGTGCTCCTTGTTCCTCCCCAAGACCCCAATCTGTATTTCTGCCATAGCAGAGGTACTCCTTGTTCCTCCCTGAGACCCCTATCTGTATTTCTGCCATTGCAGGAGAGCTCCTTGTTCCTCCCAGAGACCTCGCTGTGTTTCTGTTCCCTGTCCCTCTGTCGGTAACCTGACCCAGCCCGTGGCTCACAGAGGGCCTCTGGGGGCATTTTGTTCAGCAGCTCTGAGAGCTTCCAGATGGCCCCAGTGAGTGGGACTGGCCCTGCCACCAGCAGCCAGTGCAGCAAAGGCCAGCCACCGAGTGTCCCCGCTGGCCTCGCGAAGCCACAGCTGTGCGGGGACCGTGCCCTGGCCGGCTCAGAGAGACCCCTCTCCCGAGTGCTAACATCGAGCGGGCATTCTCTGCTCTCTATATGGTTGCACACCTGAAAGTTGCTGGTCTCTCCGTGCTTGGCTCTAACAGAGCTCTAGGGAAGTTTTGTCTGACTCGTGTCATTGGAAAAGCAGAAAGATTTGGGCTAAAATTTGTATGGGAAAAAAAAATTTAAAAAAATAAAATTAAATTAAAAACCAACGTATTCTTGCCAGGCAGTACACGAAGTAGCAGGTTCGTTTCCATTCACATTCCCAGGCCTGGAAGGGGGCTTTCTGCTCCATCTATTGATAGATTGCAGAGGAGAGCTAATGAACTGACTCATTTGCCTAAATAAGTGCTAATTGCAGGGTAAGTGTGCAGAGTTGTGGAGAGTGATATCCTGGGCTCTGTTGTGACCTGGTAACCAGCAGCAGGCAGGTAGTAGGGCCTCGGACTGTTGGTCCTGGCAACTGCCAAGCCCTATCCCCAGGGAAGCAGATGAAATTCTGTGCCTGGCATGTGGTCAAGCAGATCAGCTTGCTGACAAATGGGTATTAATTAGAAACCCACAATTTCATGATGAGACCTGTTCTGCTCTGGGGCCTCTGTGCTCTGCCAGGGAAATGCCTCTTGGCCAGGATTCTCGGCCGAGAGTGGCATGGCAGCTTTTCTGCCATTATAATAAAAACGGCATTGCAGCAGCAGGTTTCAAGGTCACTTTTGGTGAATGCAACAAAAGCAGTACAGGCTATTTTCTTGTGGAGGTGTGGAAGGAGGCTCATGGGGACCTGCTCAGACTATGGTTCTTTGCCAGTCTCCTGCACTGAGTTGTCTTTGCTGCAGCTGTCAATTGCTGCTCCACCAGTTTTCTCCTGAGTGTTCCTCTTTTAAGTCTTGAAGGGACAGTGTTCTCTCTGTGAGAGAACTCTGGACCCAGATCTGGTTATTTTTATCCCCAGGCTGGTGATGATCAAAGCAAGGTGATACTGAGAAGTCACCAGTGGCTTTTGCTCTGTGGCTGCTGACAGCAGCTGACCTGGAGATGACACCCCAGCTGTGAGAATGACCTGCTCCAGGCTGCTGGGGGAGAGGCTGGCATTGACCAAGGAGTATTGCTGAGATGAAGGGCGGTGATTGCTACACTAGAAGCAACATCCCCATCACTGTCAGATGTACACTTGCTGCAGAGCCATCTCGTGCTGTCTCAGGCATGCTGAGCCACAGCGGAGCAGGAGCTGTTTGTTGCAGCAGGTGCCTTCTCTGCAGGAGCTAAACCTTTCCTGCAAGGCCATCCTTGATGGCAGAGAAGAGTCCTGATATCTCTGATACCTTGAGAATTGTTCCTTGTGTGAGAAACTTGCAGCTTTGGCACAAAAAGGGGTGAGGTTTTGGCTACAGGCTTGTGAGCCTGCCTGTCTGTTTGGCGTTGTGATACTTGTGCAAGCACCTGGAGCAGGCACCTGTGGGAACAGCTTTTTGCCAGAATTAGAGAGAAGAAGAAGCTGAATGTCCCTGCCCAGATCAAGGCAGTGCAGCAAAAGGTCATAAAGGGGTGGCTCTTTGCTAAAACCAGCTCTGGAACTGAAATTGGTGTTTGCTGGGCAGTGTCTGTGATTCAAGGGGGCCTAATGGGATGACAGCAGCCTGCTGGAAGAGCACCTGTGGTCTCCTGCCTTGGAGGGGATGGATGGTGATGTGTGGAGGTGACAGGGCAGTGGCATGATGAGCAGCGATGGAAGGGAATAACACATATGCCTTCAGAGAAACCACACAGACTTTTCTCCAAAGGCTAGGGTAGGGTGGTCAGAGGAACCATGACACGCTGGCTATAGGGACAAAAACAGACTCGGAAGTTCCTATCCCCATCTCCCTGTTTCTGTCCCCTCTGCTGCTTAAATAAATGGGACTTGTGTCCATGCCATGTAAATCAAACCAATGCCATGACTCAGGAGTAGTCTCCCCAAATAAGAAAAAGGGTGAGGAAACAGGGGACACCAACAGGTTCCCAGTGTAGCTTTGTCAATTCCCAGCACAGTAACACTCAGTTGTCCCTTAAAAACATCTTAATTCTTGTACAGCAAGTCCTGGTGAGTGGAGCTGTACCATTGAGTGCTTCCTTTCCCCAAAGTGTAGGATTGCAGGATAAAGGTCTACCAGGTGACTCTCCAAGGAACCCGCAGGGAAAGACCTAAGCAAGTTGAGGTGGTTTTGAGTTCAGCATCCTGCCAGGGATCACTTGAGTATCACACAAAGGAGCCCAGGTGAGCATGTACCATGTCTCCAGCTACCATTCTCAATGGGAGCAGGCAGAAGGCCCACAGATCCAAACAGGCCTTATCTCCTGTCCATTGAAAGAGCTCCTCTTGCTGAGACCCAGCCCACTGAAGAAGTGAGGACAGCCCTGCCTAGCTTTGCCAAAACAGCCTCCACATCACTTGGAAAGCTCAGGGCAGGGGGTCAGGTGGGGTGAAACCCAACCTCCCCTCCAGAGCTGGGACACTGAGACACAGTCCTCTCCAGAAGTCATGTCTTCTGAAGGAATGGATCCAGTAGGTCTGGCTGGGTGGGATCACTCCAGTGGCCAAATCCAAACTTTGCTGTTCCCACAAGCTTGTGACATGTGCATCTTTTCCAGGCAACACAGACCTTAAATCTGTTTTTGGTGCTCTTGGAGCTCTTGGTGACAGATGGGCTATCACACGGTGCAGATATACCCATTCAGGGGAAAAGAAGTAGGAAAAGACACAGACGTTTCACCTTAGCTCAGGCAGGGACAGCAGTGAGCCACGCTTAAGGCCATGCAACCACATCTCTCCCCTCCTCTTTCATAAGTCTCCTCTGCCTCGCAGCCTGGGTGGTAGCAAGCTCCATCCCTGGCTTGCGGCTTCTTCTTTGAGCACTTGAGGGCACTGTTGGAGTTTGGAAAGAGGCAGATTCCTGGGGCGAAAGATTTGTTGCGTGTCGTACCATGCAGAGGAACATCAGTTTTGTGGCTTCTGTTCTCAGGGGTTTGTAGCTTTGGCCTGAACACTCCGTCTTGGGCAAAACCCTGCACAGAAAATATCAAGTCATGTGGACTTCTTTTATCTTCATTTTTCTGTAAACATTTCTCCCTTCCATCTTTTTAACCCCAAGGCTTCTCTCATGAGGGTCAGATCTCAGGGAAAGGCTGGGCTGTACAATGAGTTATTGAGGGGAAGCAGAGAGTTTGATCACATGGAATTATACTTCACCTGCACAGATGGTTTAATTTTCCAAAGCAGTGTTGATGCCAGGACGCACAGCCTGTCCATGCCTGAACACAAATCCCCTCACTCCTGGTGCTGGTCTCCAAGAAAGGCAGCAGCACAGGCTGTGCTGGGGGTCAGCACTGCACTGGCCCCGAAGGGCTGCACATAGCTCTCTGCTGGGAACCTGTGCCAGAATAATTATTTACATGTGCTGGCATAAAGTAATTGCTAATGGAGCAGAACACCATGCACAACACCTCTGAGCTGTCCCAGAGCACACACTGGGAGTTACCAAGCTAAGTGCACTCTCCATGTACCAAAACAGATTTCCTCCCACCCCGATCCTCCTCCCTCCTGCCACTGGAGCAGCTGGTTCATGGCAGAGGAGTTTCTGCCCCCCTTTGCCCCATCCTCTTGCCTTTGCCAGCACATTCCAGGCTTGCACTCAGAGACTGTAAGTTGCCCTGTTATTCTGTCTAAATTGCCCTTCAAAACTGAGTTGGATGATGTCTTGGGGAAGGGAAGTCCCTGCTCCCATTAAGAAGCAGGGACTGTAAATGGGTTTGAAATATTTCACTTCTGTGTTTCTCCAGCCAAACTGAAGTTTCCCTGAAGAGATGGACTGCTGGCACCCAGACTGACTTTGTAATGCCCTCTTGTAGTTCCTGATGCATCAGCTTCCTTGGCTTTTGACTTGATTATTTTTTATTGCAGTGGTTCCTAAGAGAGACCATCTCCATGGCATTTGCCATTCCTGCTTCCTTCTGTGGGGTATGTAGGGAAAGAAGCCTTATGTCCAGCTTCCCACAGGATACTGAACTGTGTTCACTCTGTTGCTGAGTGTGGTGGTCCAATCTGAGCAGAAAATGTTGAGATCCAGCTTTCCAAAGGCCATCTTCTGCTTCTCCATCAGATTCTGACTTCTGTGGCCTCTAGAAAGTCCAGTTCCCAGGCTCTGTGGTTGCTATTGCAGCTATCACATATCTGTGATCCGTTACTAAATGTGATCAGGTTTCTTCCAGTCTTTCCACAAACAGGTTGGAGTTTCAGGAGGCTGCAGAGATTCCTTTCAGGATGGGGCACAGCACTTGTCTTCAGCTAAGCATCAATATCCAGCCCTGGCACCACTCCAGGCATGCCTTCATCCTCCACTCAGCATGCCTATGCATCTGTCCATGATGTCAGCTCTCCAGTCCCCTGCTATTAGTGCCTGGCCTCTTTTAAGCAAAATCCCACCTTAAATGTGGCCCAGAGTTCACCTCTTATCTGCTACTGGCAGGTAGAATCTACTGGTACCTGTCACATTGATTTTTTTGTGATCTCAGCAACCTTGCTGTACAAATTACTGTCCTGCCTCAGTACCCATGTCTGTTGGGATCTTTCGAACATCCATTGGGCCTCTCCTTCCAGCCACAAGCTAACAGACTGAAGATCCATCTGCGTGTGGTGAAAGGGATGCCCAGCTGAACTTGAACTCTTTCCTCTTTCCAGTGCTCCTCAGAAGGGGCTTCATGGTGAGCAGAGATGGCTCAGCATCTGCGCTGCAGTGAGCTGGGCAGTTCTCCCTTGCCAGAGGCTGCAGTCAATAGCTCCTGTTCTGTGTGAGCACAACCTCCCTCCTCTCCATCGCTGCTGTTAGCAGGGCAGCAAACTCCTGGCTTGTCAGGATCCCTGCTCCAAGATCTGCAAGTTGCAGACTGCCCTGGGCGCTGAGCACATACAGTTGTTCCACTGCTTTATTCCCTTTGCAGGCCTTTGCTGCTGCAGTGTTCCCGTTTCCAGAACCAAGTATCTATTTCTTTTCCTGTGCCTTGGCTTTAGGTAAAAAACAGTATCTCCGTACTCTCATTTTTTCTGGTGACAGCCCCCATCAACACCTCTCTCAGCTGTTCTAGTGCTTCAAACACAATTCCTGGGCTGAAGAGTCTGTTCTTCCAGAAATCGTATCCCCATTTAGATAATAAAGTGTTTTCCTTTCATTTTCCTGCCTTTGTTCTGGGTGGCCAGCTCTTCTTGCAGCCTGTGTTTCCTTCCATGCATGTGCCTGGGTTTGTCTGTGATCCAGCATCCCCGGTGGTCTGGGTCCCTATATGTTGTCCATTTGCTCCGTTTCTAGGTGCTGATTTGTTTTCCTATTAATCTTCCTCCCTCCGTTGCTCAGCTCTCCCTAGACTGACTGCTGCCAGCATGTTTCATGTATCCTGTGCTGCATAATAACCCAAGGGAAGGGGACTTCATGCCTGGACCCTGAGGCTCTGTAAGAGCTATTTCCAGGGGTGGCAGGTGCTGGCAGGGCTCCAGCCATGTGTTCCCTTGCTGATTTAGTTGCTCTCCCTCCAAACTACCCTCCATGGCACATGTCCCTCTGCACGTCCTAACCTAGTTGCTGCATGGACCACGCTCCTGCTGGGTCAGAACACTGCCAATCCCTTTTTAGCCCTCAGCACAGGCAGGCAGCTGCACACCAGTGCCTGCTGCTGGCTGGGAGTGGGGAGCATGCTCAGCTTGCCTGCGACCGTGCTTTGCTTTTTCTGCTGGAGGAGCAGAGGATGGAATCTCCTGCAGTCCCCTGATGGTTCCAAGGTAGTGCCATGGTTTGGATCAGAAGCTCCTCTCTGAGCAGCAGTGTTGAGCTGCAGAACAGAGAAGGGCTTGATCACAGAATCACAGACTGGTTTCGGTTGGAAGGGACCTTAAAGCTCATTCTGTTCCATCCCCCTTCCATGGCCAGGGACACTTTCCACTATCCCACATTGCTCCAAGCCCCATTCAGCCTGGCCTTGAGCACTTCCGGGGGTGGGACAGCCACAGCTTCTTTGGGCACCCTGTGCCAGGGCCTCAGCACCTTCACAGGGAAGAATTTATTCTTACCATCCAACCTAAATCTATCCTCCTTCAGCTTAAAGCCATTCCCTCTTGTCCTGTCAAGGGGGATGTTCTCCATTGCTCAGCCATGCAGGTAAATCTGTGCCCTGTGCACCTGTCTGGGGAGCATCCATCCTCTGGGCCTCCATCACAGAGGAGTAGTGCCTCAAACACTTCACAAGGGTCCTTTCTCATGGATCGGGACCTGTCCTGTTATAGGATGAATGGAGGCCAAGTGGGAGTGGTCCCAATGGGTGGCAAGGCGAGATCCATCCGTAACTGATGCAGGCAGAGCAACATGCACCCCATATATCGTCCCTTGGCTATCCCAGACCACATGCCAAGCAGGACATTTTGGGAAGTGGTGTTGGAAAAGAAGCTTTCTTTAAAACTCACTTTATGGGGTTGCTGATGATCATCTCTCCATCTTCAACAACAATGGGCTGTCCCTGCCATCTGCTGACTCCTTAGTTTTGGCTAAAGATTGAATCATGGGGATGACTTGGGGGTTGGGGCGAGGGGGAGGAGGGGTAAATATAACCCCAGTCTGCTTTCTACAGCAGTCACAGTCAGCTGGATGGGAACAGTGGAGGGGGTGGCAAGGCATGAGAGAGAGAAATTAGTAAAATCATCTTTGTCCCCCAAGAAAACATGCTCCTAGTAAGGGCAAAGATGACATGAAACCTGGATGTGGGAGGATGGAGTCAGTCTCCTGTGTCCATGGTTACCCCCCACTGCCTCTGCTATCACAGAGGAGCCCCCAGCTCTTTCTGATGTGAGAAACCAGCTACCACCAGCCAGCCTTATTGGGCAACTTTATCCTGACTGGGTTGGCACTGAATTCCCTCAAAAATTCATCGTGTTTTCACGTGGGAGAAAAATTCAGGCTCTCTGTGAGCTACCCCTGCCCAGCAGCCTCCCTGAAAGGTCCAGACCTCCTCCTCAGGCTGCCCCAGTGCATCCTGCTTTCCTGGGAGCAGCCAAAATGATGGACACTGTCCCTGCCCAGAGGCCCAGCCAGGGCTGCAGCAACCCTGCCCAACCTGGGTCCCAGATAAATCACCGGGGCATGGAAGTCACAGCATAAATATTGATCCTGTCTTTGGGGAAATTCACTATTTTGGAGAGGGAGGTTTTTCTAAATAGCATTAAATAGAGATGCTGGAATTATTCTTGGCTCTGTCAACAGCACGGATCTGTGTGGCTGCCCTGTGTGTGGGGCTGAGTGCTCTGGCCTGGGCCCACTCCCTGCTCCTTCTCATCTCCCTTGGGGCTTTGGGCCTCGGGGTTATTTATTTTGGGATCTCTCCCAGCAGGGCAGACATGGAAAAGGTCTGTCTGTCACAGAGCTCTTTGCAAGGAAGTGTTTTAGGCCTCTGACTGTTTTAGCCCTGTCCCCACATACTGGGGACAGGTTGTGCATGACCACGCACCCCTGCACAGCTGGTCCAGGGCTGAGCTAACCCTGTGCTGGTTGTATGCTGTGCTGTCTTCTAATGTATGGGACCCAGCAACAGTCATCCTCTGGGAAAAACTCCATTGGCAACTCCTCTGTACCTCACAGGCACCACCTGGAAAAATGGAGGGGAGAGTCAGAAATAGGGTGGCGAAAGGTTTCCAGCACCTTGCAAGGCTCCAGGAAGTTTGTGGGTGGGTTATGTGGGTTAAGCATTTGTTATTAAGCCTATGGGTCAACATCTGGAGGTCTTTTACTCCAGGATGAAGAATGGCACATGTTCTGGTGGGCTGGAACAGTGCTCTGGGATGTGAAAGGTCACTGGGTGAAAAGCAGAGACCTTGATTTAGCATGATCTCCTGGGATGGGAACCTCCAGAAAGAGAAAGAGGTTCAGACATGGTAAAATGGTTTCAAATTCAACTCAATTTCAAAATTTCAAATTCGTGTAATCTCTCAGTAAGCAGTGCTGGACATCTGTCTAGCAACAATTCCTTAAATATGTGGGTAAGGCTGCCCTGTCTGAGGCACAGTACAGCTCAGACAGATGACCATAGTGGGTCAGCAGAAGAAACCAAACCTGTGCTCATTGATCTGGGCAGCTTGGGAGGGTGCTGTGAACCAGAGGTCGTCCTCTCTGTAGATGTTCAGAGATGCTTTGCTGTTTGCCCTGACCTGGCAGCTGAGGACATTTCTTCCTGAGACTGACCTACAGGAGAGGACAAGGCATGGGGACAACAGACCAGATGGATGGTGAGCATTTGGTCATCCTCCCAGAAGAGCCTCCAGCCTAGCCAGGCCCCAGGGGCAGCACAGAGTTTCTCCATGTTACTGGGGTCTGGTGGGGATTTTGAGCAATAAAGTGACAGGCAGCGTGGGCTGGCAGGTGCCAGGGCAGCACAGGGGGCTCAGGGGACTACAAGCATCCCAGAGATCCCACCGCTGAACTCAAACCAGCTCGGTATGAGCCAGCCTGTCCTCCCTCCTCAGCACAGTGGATTTACTGCTCCAACAATGCTGGGAGCACAGCTGTGCTAAAGAGACCCCATTCCTGAGACCAGTAGGAACAAATGAAGGGCCAATTCTGCACTCTCTTGACTTGGAGTGGATCCTCTTCTTGCATCCCAAGGGAAGAGCTGTTTCTCACAACAAGCACAGGGACCTGTTGGAAGGACACCTTCCTGGGCAGCTGTGCATCTCTTGAGTGGTGAGATCTCTGGTGAGATGGGCTTTGGAGCAGAGTGCACTGGAAATCCTAAGGCAAGGTGAGCCACACTTACCAGGCTGCCAGAGCAAGTTCTGGGCTGCCACACACCCATCCTGGTCACTCCTTTCTTCCTGAGCTCTGCCCCTTTCACCACCTGGGCAAGGCTCTGCATCCCTTCCTGAGGAGGAAGGCAAATTTCTCTGTGTGTCCCCATGCGCCCCATTCCAGAGGGGAGAGCAGAAAGGCTGGTCTGCAGCACCGGGCAGTACCAGCCCGGTGCTCCACTGGTGATGTGTGTGGCCAGCCTGGAGCAGAGCACACCTCAGACTGGAGGTTGAGACTGAGGCTGTGCAGCTGCAAGTGGCAACAGTCAGACAGCACCTGTCCCAGGCAGCCTCCTCCTGGAAGCTATCACTGGAGGCTGAACTGGGGCTCTTGGGCTCCCCTGCCCTGCTCAGGGAGCAGGTAGCCAGTAGAGGCAATACCTGTGTGCAGAGTTCTGTTTTGCACATCAGCAGCTGAACCATGAACCCGTTTTTCACTTGTCAGCCACTTTTGTGACCCTTGGTGCTGCTGCTGCTCGCCTGTGCAGGGCCGAGCCTCCTTGCCCCAGGGAGAGGATCCCCATGAGTGGGGGTCTTTTGAGTTGGCAGAACAGAGTAACTTGTGGCAGTGGAAATTCAGCCTTGGAGTGAGTCAGATACATGAGTCAGCAGGTCCCAGAGCACAGGCTGTGCCCAGCCTTGTGCAGGGAGAGGTCAGCATTCTCCTTGTGCTGCACAGGGTCTGTGTGGGGACAGCGAGGGCAGGCCTGGGTCTACCCATAGGGGACACAGAGGTCTCCGAGCAGGGGAACAGGGCAGGTGGGTACTGCCATGCTCTGCTCCATGTGGTGTGTGGCCATGGCAAAGGGGTTCTGCAGGAGTTATGGCCCTGGTGAGCAAGACACCTCTTGCCCTGGGAGGGGAGAGCCCCAGGTCCATGCTTACCTGCCATGGATGAGCGTGCAGGACAGAGCAGCACTTGATGGGAAGAGTCCCTTCACTGCAGTCTCTGTGCCATGGTCCCTGCACTCCGCAGTGGTTCCTCTCTGCTGCTTGCACACCTGTTTTTTTGCAAAGAGCAGGCAGCTGAACTGCCCCCTCCTGCCCCATGGTGTCCTGCACACACTGTGCTGAGTGCAGTGGACAGGGGCCTGATGGCCATCTGTGTCCTGCCACCAGAATCCTCACTGGAGAGCTGCCGCTGTGGGCACCGGGCTCAGAAGCCAAGTGCAAGCTCTACCTGGTTTTTCCAGGGGGAGGCCGTAGTAGCATGAGACCAGGACAGAGCAGGGGATGTGGGATGAACATAAAGCCAGGGAAATGCTTAGCTTGATGCCATGCTCAGGATGACCTTACCCCATCATCTGTGCTTTTGCAGAAGCTGAAGCTGATTTAACATGGCAGGGAATTGGTTTTTATTCTCTTCTCGGCACTGAGCGTTTCAAGAGAACAAATAAATGTCCACCTTCTCTGTCCGAAAGCCCTCCTGATGGACCATCACAACCACCTTACAGTGTGCTGGTGCTCTGTCCTTCAACCCTGACCCTGGAAAAACATCTTCCTTTGACACAGCTTAACCTTTGTAGTGAGCCTCGAGAATCCTAACCACAGTAGTGCTTCTGCAGAGCAAAGTTTTGGGATCTTCAGACAACTCTGGAAGCAGGGTGAGACACATCAACCATTCTTCTGCAAATGCTCCAAGACCACATGCAGCCCAGTGTTAAATAAATGCATGTTTATGGTAAACCACCAGGAACATTGCCCTGTGAGATGTTTGATCTCAGTCTAAGGTTGCTGTCACAATTTTGCTGTTCCTCAGCCTGAGGTTAAACTACAAAAGCCTTTTCTTTCTGCAGAGCTGCGAGAATTCCTGACATTTTCTTTAGCAGTAGGTCACTTGCATCTGCAACTACTAATGCAGGTTGCTGGAGCAAGAGCAATACCCTATAAAGAAACTATAAACCCAGAAGGACTGTAGCCAACCCCACGAACAAGGCATTTGATATTTTTAGGATATATTTTCAAGCAGCTGAATGTTCACTCACCACAGTTAGAGCCCCAAGAGAAGATCCTCCAGATCTCCTCTGAAGTTAAACAGAGGATAGAAACAAACCCGAAGGCTCTAATTTTCATATACTAAGGGCAGTTCAATTATTAATTAAAATGATCAAGAGGCTAGAGGGGTTGTCTTGTGAATAGCACTGAAGAGGTTGGGATTTGTCAGTTTAAAGAGAAGAAAAGTGGGAGGGATGTGACTGAAGTGACTGAAGGGAGTGAATCAGGTGAAATTGAAATCAATCCCAAGGCCAAAAGCTAGGGGCAGTCAGTGGCACTGGTAGGATATCACTCTGAAACAGAGAAAAGGCAAGATTTCTTCACGCAGTGAGTAAAACCTCAAGAATTTGCTGCCACAAGAGGCTGTCAGCACAGGTGGAAAGGGATTAGACCAGCCAATGGAGAGCAGGTCCCTAAGGGAGTATTAGAGGGAACAGTCAGGCATGTGCCTTCTGCTGTCCCAACCCAGTGACCATGAATACTGAGGTAGGAGGTGTGTGGGCTGCAGAAGGCTCCCCCAAAACAGCATCTCCTACTGCCTCTGCTAGTTGCAGGCAAGACAGGCTGTAGCTCTGACCCAGTATGGTTCCTATTCCCTTTCCTGTTCCAGTTTTCTTTTGCAGGATTTTTCCATTAGTTAGCACTCAGCTAATGGGGCATCTCAGCAATGGGGCTGAGCAACAGGACTGAGCCCATGGAGATAACCTCCACTCTCATCATGGTGAGGACAAGCTCCTATTGACAGGGATGGAACAGATGGGAAGCATGTGCTGTGCCCGTGTCCAGGCAGTGAGACCATCCACACTCAGCTACAAACATATAACACCCTTGGCGGCGCAACCCTTGCCTGCACAGCCCTGGACTGCCTGTGCCTTGTGCTGGAGTCAGAGCCTTGCTGTGCCTCTATTCTGGTGATGCAAGCCCAGGGTGGACTCCAAGCACCTCCTGAAAAAGAAAATGCAGGCACTGGTTAAAGTCGTCCTGGTCCAGACAAGATCTGTACCAGTATGAGTCCAATGGGGATGTAACATTGTTGCACAAATCCTGCACACTCATCAGCAGAGCTGTGTACCACACACCATACAGACTCATGAAGGCCACAGGCAGTTTCAGTTTTTTCTCTTCAGGGTCTTTGCAGAGGCAAATAACCCATCTGCTTTTCCAACATATTTCTCCTAAATTATTGGGACTACTTTGGATGGGGCTTGGAGTCAACCTGGTCTAGTAGAAGGTGTCCCTGCCCATGGAAGAGGGTTGAAATGAGAGGGTCTTTAAAGTCCCATCCAGCATAAACTATTCTGTGACTCTGTGAGTCCCACCTGAACAGGAGGCATGGTGTGATGTTCAGACAGACCTAGGACATCATAATAATGAACCATCTTCCCGGCAGCTAACACACGTCTCACTCCAAGTGCTCCATGACAAGAAAGTGCTCATAAAGTTGTGTAGGAAGCAACTAGGGATGGGTAAAATGGGTTTGGCTTCATTAGGAAGAAGGCTCTGTCTTCATCTCTCAGTTCCCAACATATTCCTAGTTTCACAGAGAAGTAATTTAGAAGATTTTAAGTCCTTCCCAGGGCACAGAAGCTTGTGTGTAAGGATACAGCTGTGTTTCTTCACATCTGTATCGGGATGCAGGACTCCTCACAGAGGAGTAACATGTTTAGGTAAAATAACAATACATTATAACAATAACATGTTTAGGTATAACTTGTCTGCAGCAGTGAGCTGAGGGGTACAGTTCAAGCCCAGGATTTCAGTTTGACCAAAGCATCCACTCTGGCTTCAGGCATGAGATGCGTTTCAAAACACGATTGGTCAGGGATAAAAGCTGCCATTGTCCAGCGAGACAAAGCTGCTGACGAATTTCCCTCTCTTCTGAATCCTTCCCAGGTGATCTCAGTTCCTGGCAGTGATTCCCTCAGTCAGGAGTCTTGGTCAAGTAACTTGGACAAACAATATTTAGCCTCAAAATATTTTGACAATATTTTTTGCTTATTTGCTGTTCATTCACCATGCTGCCTGACTGGGCTGCTTGGCCACACATGGTGGCTTCTGATCATGGATTGGGTGGGCCTGAATCTTCACAAACAGAAGGAAGGTGGGTGCAGCTGGCACAGATGTGTGTTCGTTCTGTCTTCCAGCCAGTGCCAGCATCCACAGTTGCTGTTTGCATCATTCTTCCTGCTGGGCAGAGCACCACAAAGGTGACCAGCTTGGCTGCCATGTGGGAAGCCTGCAATTTAAGTCACATCAGCTTCCTGCCATGATGCTTGTCAGAGTCCTCCCACATCAGAGAAAGGGCTTTTGAGATGCAAAGACTGCCTACACAAACCTTTATCTGACTGAGCAGAAGACACCTTTTTGTGGCAGTGCTGCAACCTTCTTAGAATCACAAGACACAGAGGAGGGACCCCTTCCCCACAGAGTGGATCTACGTTATTTGCATGTTGTGATTGTTGTCATCCAGCAATGCTCTAGGAGCTCCTGCAGTATCTCCCAGTCTCCCTAATTCAGAAACTGATTTGTTGTGATGCCACAGAAGGTGCCTGGAGAAGTGATGAGTCTACTGACTCCTCCTGGGCCAAAGCAACTAATAAAAGGCTTCTGCCGTGCCAGCTGCAGCCCAGCAATTTTCATCGCCACACTCATGAAAGATGTATTTTTCCTTTCTGAAGGCAGGAGGACATAATCCCCAAATGAAAATATCATTAACTCTCCAATATAACTGGGAAGAGGGAATTCCTGAGCGAAGTGTGTCCTGAGCATCTGCAGGACCCAACATCCCCTCTGCTGACCCTTGAGCAGGCAATGTCAAGAGAAGTTCAGGCTGAACTCCTTACATATTTTCTTCAAGAAAATTTATTTTCAGTTTTGTTCTGAGAAGCCTAACCTGTTGCTTTCCTAGAATGAAATGTGGTTCTGTTGTTCTAGATCTGCCTTTTAGGAGAATTACAGAAATTTTCAAATGAGGCAGCCCAATGAGTTTGGGAGTAATGAGACCTGGGGGCTGCCTCCCAGCAGTACCTGGGGAAATTAATTGTATTGCATGCTGAGGGAAAGGAGGACTCTCCCTTCCAGAGTCATCAGCCAGGATCCTCTCCAAAGGTGACGCTCTGCACATCCATGAAATCCTGCCCTTGATACCTTCATGTTATCAACCTTGTCAGGCTGGGCTGAGACGTGTAACACCAATTCACTCCTGAAAGCTGGGCTGAGTGCAACTGAGCTGCCACAAGTCCCAGCCACGACACTCCTGTTTCACCACGTTTTGTTCTATGCAACTTCCCAGGAGCTTTCTCCTCATGAAAATACATTTCCAAAATATATTTTCAAAATATCAGTCAGCTGCAGGTATTCGTTCACATTTGCCAGGTTTTGAACAAGCGCCCAGGAACATTGCATTGGTGGAAAAGAAGAAAGGATCAAAAGGGAGGTTCAATAGCAGACATTTTGCAGTCTCGGGAAGGACTTGGTGCACAAAGAGCAGCTTTGTGCTTGACTGCCTTTGCCAATGTAAGTGGGAGCTAAGCCTGGACCTGCCACCATCTCAGCCTGATGGAGATGGAATATCTCTCTCATGCCACCATAGGTCATTTCAGGTTTTCTTAGCTGACAATGCACGTTTTTAACTTCACTAAGACCAACAGCTTATGATTCAGTTCACATCCACAGAAAAGTGGCCAGTCTACGTTCCAAGGCTGCATGGGATGAAGAGTTTACCACGTCTCTGGGCTCCTTGTTCCGATGGTCAGTTATTCCCACTGTTAAAAATAGTTACTTTATCTCAAACCCAACAACCAGCAGCTTTGCCTTCCAATCCCTGGATCTTTTTCTGTCTTTGTCTGCCCTCTTAAAGAGCCTTTGCACTCGAAAGTATTCCCCCACATCAGTTCTCACAGACCGTGATTAAATCACCTCTTAAAAACCAGATAAACGAAACAGATCCTGTTCCATTTGTCTCTCATTGAGAATGATTTCTAGCCCTGGGATAATTTTCTCGTTCTTTCCTGAGTATTTTCCAAGTTTTCAGTGTCACTCTCAAGCATAAGCACTAGACCTGAATGTGCCATTTCAGTGATGATGTCACTAAAATCACATGCAGGAGCAGTGCCACCTCTGTGATATTCCCTGCTTGTGCATGTCAAGGTCCTGTCCAGCCTTGTAGTGGCAGTGGGACTGTCTGTTCTTGGGTTTCAGCGGAAGCCTGAACCCTCCTAGGAGTCCCTGTTCACCCTGTTCCATCATTGCAGAGTGGCCTGCAGATCTCATATCAAGCTGTTGTTAAATGTTGACTGAAGTGTCCCTGATTTTCTGTATTCCAGTGCCTTCAAACCCTTCATCCCTCCAGCTTGATTTCTTCCTGTGCCACCAAGTATCTGTCTGTGTTTTTCTTTAGATAAGGTTTTATCCCATCCCAGACAACCATTCTGTGCTGCCAGTAATCCCATAAACAAGCTTTTCCCATGATGTTCTGGTGCTTGCAGCATACCAGTTGCTTCCAAGAGGGAAAGAAAATCTGTGCTATCCCTTTGCAATACAGACCAGGTGATTTTTATAGCATTAAGTTAGGTATTTCTAAAATGAGAATGTTTTAGGAAGCATCACGGGCAGTCCAATGTTTGCATTCTGGGAAGGGTACCATGGGCTTGGCAGAGGCAGTGCATCCCACTCTGAAAAAGCATCTGAAGTACTGAAAGGATTTGGAGGGATCCACATTTCTTCTCCAGCTGCAGAGAATCCCGGAGACCTCCTAGACTAGACAGCAAAGTGAGGCAAAGCCAAATGACAAAGTCCAATTTTTCAATTAGCAAACAAGACTCAGAGAATCAGGGAATCACAGAATATCCTGAGCTGGAAGGCACCCACAGGGATCATTGAGTCCAACCCCTGGCCACAGGGGTTCAACCCCTGCACAGACACCCCAACAATCCCACCCTGTGCCTGAGAGCATTGTCCAAACACTCCTGGAGCTCTGGCAGCCTTGGGGCCATGACCATTCCCTGGGGAGCCTGGGCAGTGCCCCACAGCCCTCTGGAGGAGGGTCTTGTCACTATCACCAGAGAGCAGAGATCAGCACCTGCCCCTCCGCTGACCCTTGTGAGGAAGATGCAGATTGTTTCCTCAGGAAGCTGTAGAGTCAATGAAATGCAGCCTCCCAATCCCCCCAGGTTCTTGCTCCAGCATTCATGTATGTACCTTTTAGCAGAGCTCAGGATCCTCCTGCAGCCCCAGGATAGGTGGAGCCAGGGCAGCAAAATTGCTGTGCACCCCTCATTCCCCCCACCGGGTTCTCACACTCTCCCCCAGCTCCCCTCACTGCACATCTCACAGGGATCCTTCCCATCTCGCTGTCAAGGCTTTTAGTTAACGAAGTATTTAAGAGGTTTTGGTGCCTCTTAATAATGCACTTAGAAATATCTTTGATGTTAAGAGGTGAACTTCAGTGAAGTACTTTGCCATGGGAGGAGCATGGAAATGTCAGCTGGATTGAACCTGTTTGAGCTGTGTTGCTGAGGGGACAGTGTCAAACCCAAGCCCTGTGAAGCCAGAGGCAACCTGCAAGATTTCAGCAGAGAAGCTGGATTGGTTCCAGAGCCACCAGTCTGAGCCCAGAGCCCTTCACTGTCTCCCTGCATGTCCCACTTGGCTCTGCACGTGGCCGGGAGAGGGGTGGTCTGAGGCTGTGTGAACTGAGGCTGTGTGAACTGTGTGGTAGACCATAAATTGCTTTGTCTCAGCCATGAACAGCACAGGGCAGCCTGTGCCCCATGTCCTCTGATAGACAGCCTGGGCAGAGGCTGGTAGATTTCTGTTGAAATAGCTTCTTGAAAAGAGTATTTGAAGGAAGGGGAGAGTGAAGTCAGCTGAGAAAAAGGAATATTGTTCCCAGACGTTAAGGATAATGGAACGGGGAACTACCACAGGCTGTGAGGTCCCCACTCCAGAGTAAGCCCAGACCTTCATCTTAGGGCAGAGGGGAGGACCCAGCATGGGTCCCACATGGGTATCAGCTAAGCAGGGGGCAGTCTGCACTCCTCTGACAAGCTCAGACCATGGGATGAGATCTCAGGAGCTGAGAAAGGCTTTATTTTCAGAGGAACAGGCTCCTGGAGGGTTCCCTTTGGGGACAAGATGAATCTCATCTTTCCTGACACTGCCTCATCAGAGTTGTGCTTTCCCCAAGCACCAGAAAGATACACTCAGCTCCTGCTGCTTGTTTGACTGCACCAAAACATCGTGCACCTCTCACTGCTCCCACCATCCATCCACAAGAACCCAGCAACTGCCAAACAAAGGAAATAACCAACTCTGGACCAGCTGTGTCTCAGATAGGAAAAGCTGGTAAGAGGCTCTTCTAGCTTTTCTGGATGGCTTTTGTACCTGTATTTCTTTCACTCCTTTGCTAAGTGCCAGTTCCTGACCCAGGACCTGGCCTTGGGGGCCCAGGCCACCCTGCGGCCCCCACATCAACACACACGAACCCTGCAAGGAGGAGAACTTGGCAAGAAGACTGGGAAATTTTGTCACTTCAACTGAGGTCACTCTGCAGCCCATCTTCTACCCAAGAGACCTCAAATGAAGACACTGGAAAATAACACTGGAACTAATTCAGATGTTATTCTCCAGCCTGTCATTACCCTGAGTCAGACAGAGACAAGTGAAGAGCCTCTACCCGGGCTGGATTGTAATTGGAGTGATGGAAAAGAGCATTAGGTCATCTGGGCCATCTACCCCCGCCAACACACGCCTGTTCTCTGCTTCATGTTATCTAGTGCTGAGCTTGGAGTGAGTCAAGTGATGCAGCTTCTAGTTTCCCACGGGAGACTTATCATAATAAAACTAATAGCTGAGATGGAAATGTTTCACGATATCCTGCCTAAATACGCTGTTGCTCACATTCATCCCATTACTCTTGCTGATCCTCCCTCTGGAAGCACATCTCTCCTTTGTGTCCATGCCCATCACCCTCCTGCTGATAGTTACAGTCAGATTTTCCCTGGGTTGCCATCTAGACAAGCTGCATTTTACTGTTTGGTGGTAATGACTCCAGACCCAAGGCTACAAATAGCTTGCTTTGTCCTTGGAGCCTTTGGACTCCTTCTAAGAAGCTAGATTCCCCAGATATTCTGCAAAGGGAAATATTCTGAAGAGTTTTTTGTACAAAATTAAGGATGAGGCTTAGAGAGATGGACCATTGAGTCAAGTTTCTTATGATAATTATCTTTTGTTCTGATCTAGTTTTCCTTCTTTAAAATTTATTCTCTGATTTCTCCAGGGATCTCCATCCTGTTTCCACACTTAATTAGAGCTTGAAGCCCCATCAAGGCACATGATGCCACTTGGAGGAATGCTCCAGGTGCCAGGTGACTTAAAGGTATTCAGTTTGTAAAGAGACTCTGGCATTTCCTTGCAAGGTAGAAGATGGAAAAAAAGGAAGATAGGTAAATCTATAGGTTGATGCCTTTAGGAGCAAGACATGTAGCCATGAAACTTTCTAAAGATTTAAGTGCACACAGCCTGGCTCCTTCCCCTCACTGTGAATAAGAGGCTTATTAAAATAAGTGGTTTTCAGGGTTGTGCAAGCCCTGTGGTAGAGCAGTTCTCCCACATCAGATGCTGCAAGAGTGGGGAATCCCCTCAGTCCCTGGTGAGCTCAGTGTGGCATGTGCTCCTTGCCCACCTGGTGCTGCTCAGCCCTTGCAGGTGAGCAGAGCACCCCCTGCTCCTTGTGACTTCCTCCAGGGGCACAACTGGGAGCATCCTGGCGGCAGTGAAGAGTATGGACAGGAAGGCCTGAATGAGTCAGAGACACACACAGGGTGTGTCATATCACAGGTTTTTCCTCAGAACTGGACTTGGCTTTCAAAACACTTCTTACTGTTAGCTTCTGACAAAAAACCTTGCCATGCAAAATCCTGCCATGCTGCCTCGATGCCACCCCCCTGGAAGGCCACCATCCCTGAGGGGAACAGTCTTGCAGGGAGCAGAATGAGCCACAATCCAAGATGGAGCCTCTGTGTAGGACAGATAAACAGAGCCGTGCCTGCAACAGGAAATTAATTTAAATGTAGAAGAAATAATTTTTTCCCTTGGTCGAATGAGATGGGAGATCCTCCTTCTGTTCTTCATTAAGCAACAAAGGGTGAAACCAACAGCAAATTGTGTGCAAACCACCCAACTGCGGCCCTGAACTCCTGAAACATCTTTATTCACTTAATCTGGGATTCAGGAAATTCTTGTCCAAGCCAGTTTTATTGGGTGGTTTGCATTGAGCTCTCAGCTTCCCAATCAGTAACAGATGAACAATTCTGCATAACATTTTTCTCCTCGATTTTTGGCTCTGCCCCTTCTTTCTAGCAGCTGAGCTGATGAAGCAGGCCTGTTGTTCACCCTTTTGGAGACACCAGCCTTGCTCTGATTCTGGGAATGGACACAGGCTGCCCTGGGTCCTGATCAAGGCCAAGTCCTTCCTTTCTGGATTCACTTCCTTTGGTGGCTCATCTCCCCATCTCCTCTGTCCCCAGCTCCTTCCTAATTCCTTCCTCCTGCTGCTTCCAGGACTGGCATCGGGTACTGACCCCATAAAGAACAGCCCAAACAGGTCCCAGCTGCTGAAAGACAGCAGTAGGTGCTGATAAACTGCAGCAGCCTGACTGAGATGTGTAGGCATCTGCTGAAAAAACACAATGGGCACAGGTCCAGCTATGGCAGGAGCTGCATGAGGAGGAGGGGTGCTCTGGGGGATGATCTGCCCCTCAGCCCTTCTCCAGGCAGGTGGCTGCTTGGCTTGTTTTCATTGTTCCCTCCTGGGCAGAGCTGTTGTGACTGGGAGCAGAGCACAGATGAGGTTTTGTGCCAGTGGGATGCCTCCAGCACCAGTGTCCATGTTGGTTTATTACCCGGTGCTTGTGAGGATGTCCCTGGCTGTGGGACACGCTGTGCCTGCAGACCTGCCATGCAGTGTGAGGACACATCTGCCAGAAGTGGGGGGGATGAGTCAGTGTATGCATCCACACTCATCCCTGTGGCCAAGGTGGTGCCAGTCCACAGGGCTCCTCTGCCCCACTGGAAATGCACAGCATTTGGACCACTGAGAGAAAGCAAAAGGAAGAGGGTGAGACCCTGGAAAAAAAGGGCCTGGAGAAATCCCAGCCATCTGGCAAGGGACTGTTTGTGTGTGCACCCCATGGCCGTGCACGTGTGTGTTACTTGTCAGCATCTCTCTGCCTCCACCCCTGTGCCTTGGCTGCCCGGAGCTGCCAGGACTCAGCTGAAGGCCAGTCAGGAAATGAAATAGGTGCTATGTCCCCACTTTGTCCTCCCCTCATGGGTGGGCTCCCTCACCCGCCTGTCACCCCCTGCACCCTTGCAGACCCTCTGGCAGCTGATTTTGCAGGAGGATGTTGCCGTCTTGACGTTTCAGCACTGCCAGTTCCCAGAATGACTGGGTCCCGGGGCTGGGGAAAAACACTTTGCTCAGCGATGTGTTTGCTTAGACGCTTCAGCACAGGCTTTTATTATTATAATGCCTCTGAGATCTGGGACTTAGAGGGGGATTTGCTGCCATGTGCCTGACAAAGAAGAGTGACCTCAGTGACACCAGAGAGCAGAGAGTATATAAAACCTTTCAGGGCTCTGTGTAGGAGCGCTGCTTCCCTTTTTGGCTGCTCTCAGCTTCATCTGCTCTCTCCACACATGGGTCTCCCTGACAGTCCCTCTTGGGCGGAGAGACAACTGGGCAGGAGATGAGTGTTCACTTGAATGGGTTTCACGTTATTTACAGAGCTCCCAGTTTCATGCCCTGAATTTTAAGCACAAGAGTGATTCCCCTCACTCCAGCAGGCCTGCACCATCTCTTCTCCATCCTTCTTCCTCTCCATCCTCCAGCCTATCTGCCTGAACTGCTTTCCCCATGCACTGGCTCTCCAAGGGTGAAGGAGCTCCCTGCCCCCTCTCTCTGGTTGCCCACAGGGACCTGACTGTGACTCTATTTTTCACTCAGGTCTCTCCTACGCGGTTGGGTGATCACCACTGTGTTGCAAAGTTGGAACTGAATAAAATCAACATGTTAAAGATCATATTAGACATTCCTTCACTCACCCTGTGAAATATTGGCCATTTTCTGCCACATGGAGAAAAGTAAGTTGCAAATCCAATGGGAAAGGCAGGAAAAACAGTCATTAATAACTGTACTTAATTACAACCTAATTTCTTGAAAAATGTGTTTGAAAGCAGCTGGCAACAAGTTGAACTGTGTGGAAAGTTTGAAGAACACCAGACCAGACATTAATTAGTCAACAGCCTCCAGAAAAGGTCAGGCTCTGGAAATATTTAAAGACCCCTTAATAAAATGAATTTTAATTCCAATGCTGAATTAAAACTTCATTGCAAATCCTCAGAAAATAGACTCACTCCCCACAGACATGCTGCACATGTTTTAGGAAGACTTGCTGTCCACACACCATAAGCTCCCTATGGGGTTTCCCAAACCATCTCTTCTAGTGACCTCCTTCTGCTTGGAAATGCCACACAAGCACCTTTTTTCCATCAAGGGCTATTGTTAGTATGAGACCTCACACACCAACCTCTCCAGATTACCAACTGGCCTCTGTAGTGCAGCAAGACTTCTCTAGAAGACTGGTGCCATTGGTGAAATCTCATCTGAAACCCACCCTTGGGCATGGAGAGAGACGATCTCTTGGGAAGAGCTGCAGAGATGCTGTGACCATATGCAGTGTGAATAATGATATTTTTCGGAAGGGACCACACATTGCTTGCTTCCAGCAGACCAACAGCATCGTTGTTAAACTGTCCCTGTTGGTTTAACTGAACTCTGAAACACAAGGATATGGACAGGTATGGCTCGTGGTGTGAGTCCCTGCAGTTCTGGCAGGAGGAAGGACCTTTGCCTTTGCCACACCAGGAATCATGTCCTGGGGGTAGGAGCTGTTCACCAAACACAAAAATCTCAAGGAGATAAAGGAAAATAGCTACCTGTAAAGGGTGACACTCACCCAAGAGGCATTGGACAAAACCACTCCCAGCAGACACATTCTATGCCTCTGTGTTTGCAATATTTCATTGTTCCTTGCTTGTTTGTTCTCCAGTCCTGTCCTTATCCTGGCCTTCTTCAAGAGCACCCCTCGGCAGGTACCCTGCAGGAGAACCTGTGTGTGAACACTGTGAGTGTCTTGAACTTAATAGTCAGAGGGGCACATATACTGGTCGCCTTCCTTGTGGGAAGACCCATACCACCGACTATCATCCCATCACAGCCACTATCATCTCCCATATAAAGGTACCCCTGCTCGGGTTGTGTGGCATTGCCCCGAAAGCATGGATCCCAGGTGTGCATGGGAAGAGCATTCCTGGTCCTGCGGTGTGGGAGCCACATGCTGAGCCTTCACACTAACTGCCCACTGCTTACCCATCCTGACTGCTACTCCTCTCTGCTGCAGTCTGCTAAATGACACGAATCTCCCCAGGAAGTGGGACTGGGACAAGCCAGGAGCTCACTGGTGGATGGTTTTTGGTAGCACACAATATTGCTGAACATGCATCATGCACATTTGACAGAGTGTAAGCTGGTACCTCTGAGCTCTCCCACTTCTGCTGGCTCATCTGCCTGCCTAGTTGCCAGCAGTGATGCCAGGTGGCCAAGAAGGCCAATGGCATCCTGGCCTGTATCAGGAATGGTGTGGCCAGCAGGACCAGGGAAGTCATTCTTCCCTGTACTCGGCACTGGTGAGGCTGCACCTTGAGTGCTGTGTCCAGTTCTGGGCCCCTCAGTTCAGGAAGGACATTGAGATGCTCGAACATGTCCAGAGGAGGGCAACAAGGCTGGTGAAGGGCTTGGAACACAAGCCCTATGAAGAATGGCTGAGGGAGCTGGGGTTGTTTAGCCTGGAGAAAAGGAGGCTCAGGGGAGACCTTATCACTCTCTACAATTCCCTGAAAGGAGGCTGTAGCCAGGTGGGAGTCAGTCCCTTCTTCCAGGCAACCACTGACAGAATGAGAGGACACAGCCTTAAGCTGTGCCAAGGGAAGTTTAAGTTAGACATGAGAAAAAAATTCTTCACTGAAAGAGTGATTGGGCACTGGAATCGTCTGCCCAGGGAGGTGGTGGAGTCGCCATCCCTGGACATGTTTAAAAAAAGACTGGACCTGGCACTCAGTGCCATGGTTTAGTTGATGAGGAGGTGTTAGGTTAGGTCATAGATTGGACGTGATGATCTCAAAGGTCTTTTTCAACCTAGTTCATTCTGTGATTCTGTGATTCTGAGGCAACCGCAAGTCCCAGACCTCCCATGCTCCTCAGCCACTTCCAGAGCAGCTGGCAGGAAGCAGCAGCTTCCAGGTGTGCAGGAAGTTGTGAATAGCTTGGTTTCAGAAATAGCAAAATGTTGGACTGCAGGTGTTTCCAAAATAAAACATCTCAGTAGCTTTCCTTCTTTGAAAGGTTTCATGAGTTTGTGTCAGTCCAGCTCAGACAAAGGCATTTTCCTAAGATTTCAAACTTTTCAGGGGAGGCACTTCTGCCATGTGACAGCAAAATATTGCCAGTGCCAACAATCACAGAATCACAGAATGGTTTTGGTTCAAAGGTACTTTAAAGCTCATGTCATTCCATCCCCCTGCCATGGTCAGGGACACCTTCCACTAGACCAGAATGTTCCAAGCCCTGTCCAGCCTGGTCTAGAACACTTCCAGGAATGGAGAGTCCACAACCTCTCTTCTCAAGATGTTGGCAAGGCTTTGGAGTCACATGTCTGACCACCAAAACATTGCTCTGTTCTCCTTTTCTCCTCCTGGCACATCTCCTGCAGGAGATGGAGACAGGTGCAGTCTGACATTCTATCGCTAACAGAGAGGTAGAAAGCAGCAAAACAAAATTCCCAAGTCTTTCCCACAAGTGGCAGGGTTTTTCACTAGAAATTGTGAGGAACCCTTTTCTAATCCCAACCTTGGACTGGTCTGCTGGAGCTGGGAGAGCTGTTTCTGTCCTCTGCTTGCTATTCAAAGGTGCTTGGTCCATCTTTGAAGTACAAGGTTACCAGAGAGGCCAAGCTGCAAATCCAGGCCTGAAGGTTGCAAGGAGCAAACAGAGAGGATGGGTTTGTCTGGAGATCATTTCCAAAGTTTCCTTTCCTTCTGCCCCACATCATCTCAGCCCTCCCCTTTCATGCAGGAGATGGCACAGCAGCTCCTACTTCTGAGGAGACACCAGGACCAGCTAGGTGATCCATGTGCTTGGAAATCTTGCTTTCAGATCAACTATCCCCTTGTGCCAGACAGAGTTTGATCGGCTCATTGATCCATTTTGCGGGACACATTACAAGAAAAGGTAGAGAGAGAGAGAGAGAGAAAGAGAAAGAGAGAGAGAGAGGGAAGGAGAGGGAAAATCTGCTGTAAGCCAAGGAAAAGAGATGCTGGAAAAACACAGGAGAAATTCTGCAGGTAGTGAGAATGGGTTCAAGTCTCTGAGAATCCAAGGCAATAAAATAGTGACACATTTTGTCCTTTTTGAGGTAATTTCTTGGATCAGACAGAAACAGCACACTGGCATCTGGCCATCTTCAAATGAGCCCTAAGATCCAAGGGCCTTCACCAAAGCAGAGCACAGCACACCCACGGGGAAACCCTTTGTCTGATGACAGAAGCGAAGGTGACTTCAGAAGAAACATGAAATGTCTTTCCAGGAATTGCTGTAGACTCAGATCCTTGGCCTCCATCATGTTTACAGCTAAGGTACATATCACATCTCACATCCACCTGAAGAAGAGCTGTAGTGCTCCATGCCATGACTAGAGGCTATATTGACATAAATTCCTGCATTCCTCAAGCCAGAGGAGTCCTTCCTTGGTACAACCTTGTATCTTCATAGAAGATTATGGCACTGGAGCTCATTGGAGCAGAAGCGCAGGAGGGGAGGGGAGGGGAAGGGAAGGGAGGG
>VZTE01003946.1:198694-260348 GCA_013397775.1 Eulacestoma nigropectus | reverse complement strand
GGGAGGGGAAGACCCTTGTTAGCTATTGCCATGCCAGGAGCAATACTGTGCACAAACTGTTGCCTGTGGTCCTGCTTGAATGGCTGTACAACACACCACAAAAGCCACCAAGGATGTCCACCCCACAGGGATGTGCTGCTTTTCAGATGCTCCAGGGCTCCAGGGAAAGTGTGGCTGCTCTAACAGCCCACATCAGAGGTTTAATTCCCCTTAATGCTTTCCACTTGGAGAGACCAGGAGACAGCAGAGACCAGAAGGTCCTGGGAAGTCACCTCTTTGTCTTCCTCTGGCCTCACTAGGGGATGGAGGCAGGAGCGGGAACGCATGGCCTCACAGGTGGAAGGCTAAGACATCCTGCCCCAACATCACCAGCTATTTTTGTGAGTCTATCCCTGACCCACAAGCCAAGCACTGGTAGCCAGTGTTCTGCTGCCAGCCACTGTGTTTATGAATCAGCAGTTCAGTATTTGATGACTTGGGCTGAGATGATCAGTCCCCTGCAGCTGGACTGCCTGGCTGGGGTGAGTCACCTGCTGTGAGTCCTGCTGGTTGCAGGGTGACAAATGGCAAAGATGCCCTGAGGTAACAGCTCTTGACGGCTTTTCATGCAAAGCCAGCTAGCTCAAGCCGTACTCCAGAGTCCAGAACTAGTGGGAAATGCTGCAGGCAGCCTGCAAGGAGCTCTGCAGTACCAGAAACAGCCCAGGCTGCAGAAAGACAACCTCCTGGGCCCCACCTTCAGCAGTGGAAAGTGAATCCATTCTCTGGGAAAGGAGATGATCTCTGGGCTGTGTCAAGGAGCCTGCCCTTTACATCTTGGCATCAGTCCTGTGGGCTGCCACCCAGAAAAGCCAGTGTGCCATGTCCCCACCTCCTCTGCCCAGAGGCCAGTACAGAGCATCCATGGGGCTGCCATATATATCTCCTTCACCTTGACCCTGAAGCCTCTGTTCCCCACTGGGGAGTGAATGCTTTCAGCTGTCAGTGTAGCAGAACTGGGTAAGGAGTAAGTCAAGGGCTTGGAAGTTTTTCCTGTGTGCAGTGATTCATGGCTCGTGTTTGTCAGTAGATGGGAGTGTTTGGAGAAGAGCCAAGTCATCATGAAACATTTACAAATCCCAGACGTTTTGTGGATTTCACCACAAATTATCTTCTGTCCAACACAGCCAACCCACACATTCATCGACATTTCTGAGCTGCGGTTTATTAATCCTCTATTTCCAGCAATGGTGTGAAGATAGCAATGGCCAGCAAGAGGGGACACGCCACTGGAGTTGTGCCAGTTGGACAGGAGGGGAGTAGTGTTTGAAAGCCCAGTGACTCCTCTCTTCGCCATGGCTGCTTCACCTTGCCCAGCAGTCAAAGGAATATGGATCAAGACTTCCCTGGGGGAGAAGAAAGAAAAGACTGTTCCTAAAGAGGGCAAAGGCCATGCCAGCTCCTTCAAAAGACCTGTCTGAGAGCATCTATGGAGAGGTGTAGTGGAAACATAAAGTCTAAATGAGGGGTCAAAGCCCAGGAAAAAGTGTCAAAATGGGATAGAAGAATATCAGGCGTTGATGGCATCAAGGCCATTCAGATTGCAGAACATTTGTGAGTAGCTTTTCAAGACCCACACACTGGGAAAATAAAGAGCAGCCCAAAACGAGGAACAGCATAAAATTAAGGACAGACTATACCCAGGGAAAAGGAGTCAAAAGGAGTCTTTAAAAAACTGAGGCAAAAGTGATGCCCATGGGACCTACATGAAAACACAGTTCAGCTCCTAAATGTATCCAAAACCAGTGCATGGGCAGTAGCTGAGAGCCCAGGAGATGTGAGGACTCGCCAGCTGACGTTGCTTCTCCTCTATAGTCTGAATGCTGGACATTGGTCCAGGTGGGTGTGAGACACTGAATGTCTGAAAACAAGTTTTGTTTGAAATAAAATCACCTTTTTCTTCTCCTTCCTCTCTCACAGATATGGGAAAATTTGTGGGAATATGGGAAAATATGTGAGGAGATCTGTGGAAACATTTGCATGTAGTAGGTAGTGGGGGCAGGTCTAAGCTTGCTATTCTGAAGAGGGCAAATCCCCATCCTTTTTAATGGCATTTTGGGCTGATCCCTCAAAGAAGGTACAGACCCCACTTAACCTGATGTTTTGGGATGTAACTCAGTAGATTTTTTTCTCCCCCTACTTTACAGTGCAGGCTGTCCCTCCATTACAAGGTGGAAAGGAAATCTGGCATACTGGAGAATTCATTCATGGCCTCTCCACTTACAGTGACTTTCTGGGACAGGACACAGCTCAGCTTTCCTGCTCATTGAGCATGGGAAACAGAGATCCATGAGGGTCATGGAAAGCTATTCATACCTCTCTGACAAAGTGAGGTCCTGGGAACATCTCTCATTATTCACCAGGCAATGAAGGCAAGAAGGTGGACCCCTGAGGAGGACTGGTCCTGGAAAGGTTCATCTGAGAGGGGCAATCCCTTTCAGGCTGATGCTGGGATGCTTGCAGTATTCAGGGAACAGCAGTCTCCAGTCTTACTATGCCCAAGTATCTCATATTGGTTCATTATATCTGATTCAGATTTTCCCTCTTGCAACAGCCAATGCCTCTGGCAGCAGCTATGGCTAACACTGCCGAGACATTCTGCTGTGCATCCTTGTGGAGTGGCTCTTGGCTGCCTCCAGCCTTCAGTTTTGGAGCTGAAAGTGTGTGATACTTTAATGTCTATCAGCTCCTACACCTCGCCAGCATGGGTAGATAGTGAAATACAGCAGGGAGAAATTAATTGCCCCCCTCCATGAGAGCCCATGGGTGAAGCCTGAAGCCAGACAGTACCACACATGGTGGCAGGTGCAAAGCCTGGCCCATATCTGGACAGGTAGGTGTTGGCTTGCTTTGGCCATCCCTGCCCTCCATGCTGTGGCCATCCCCACCCACCCTGGCGATTCCAGGTTTTACACCTGTGCAGTGGAAATGCTGCCAGGACCCAGCGAGTTGAGCCCAGGGTGCCTCTTCATGCCATGAATGGGCAGCAGGTCACATTGCACCTTTTGGTGCCAAACACTGAGGAATGTCCATGCCAGCCAGTGACCGAGGTGTCCCCAGGTGTTAAACAGACACTTACCAGGACTGGATCCCAGGCTGCCATCCCATAGCTGAAAGTAAGACCTCTGGACTGTGGTCATACTCTGTCAGGACCTTTGTAAGGTCATGCTGATTCCAGCTAATAAGACTGTGCAAATCATGAGAAAAATAGAAAATTACCTAATCCAACCTCCTGGGTATCTCAGGCCTTTGATATTTGCCTTGATTTTTCTGTATTAGGGCTAATAATTTGGCTCAAGCTTCTCTTCCAGATAGCAATGCTACTGGATTGCACCAGCACTGCTTCATTGAAGAAAATCCTTGCCTTACTGCTCAGTTGGGATTTCATGGTGCTGACAGCAGGGCCATTAATAATGAACCCATTTTTTGGTGTATTTTTTTAACACAGAATGATTTTCCAGGACTTTCACAACTGTTTTGACAATGAGCTTCCCTCAGAGCAGGGTGGGAAGCTGCAGGCAGAAGCAAGGCCCAAAACTGGCAGAAGGAGGAGATGGGACAGCCTTGTCAAGCCCATCCAGGACAGGGGACTGCCAGATCACAGGGGGACAGGGCAAGGTGGAAGGCAGTCTCACCCCTCAAAAAAGGGGAAGCATGGCTGTGAGAGAAATTTAGATGACCATGTTCCCTCAGCAAAAGTCCCAGGATGTCCTTACTGGATGAAGGACACAGGCTGGATGTTTCTCTGGAGCACCACCATTTGTTGAGCAGAGTAATCATAGTAAAATTACGTAAGAAGTGTTGGCTAGGGGATCAAATCTCCTGATCCAGGCTTTAAAATGGCTCTTTGGGCTTAGCAGGAAAGCAGCTTGCTTGCACCATCGATGGGTCCTCAGCCTCCCTCCAACTGGCCGCTCCCTCACACAGCTTGGGGGAAACTGATGTAGCCCTTCTGTCTTTCACCCCCCACATCAGCACAGGGGCGAGCCCAGCCCCCACCTTCCCAGTGAATGAACTCGAAAAAACTTAAAGCTCAGTTATTTCTTTTCTCCTGTTCTCAGAGTCCTTCTGAATATCTGCTCCAGCTCCTCGGGCTCCAGGGATTTGGCTCTGGCAAATAAGCTAAGGCAAGCAGGAGCTGACTGTTACATGACCCTTCTTGTAATTTTCTGGAAATCTCGTCTGTAGGATAAACAGACCAATGTTAACCTTTATATAGTAAATAAAACTCCAGTGAATGTGGCCACTTAACATGTCTAAAAGATGCATTTTTACTTCTAATATTAACACATTTTTCAAGAAGTCTTTCTTTGGCAAAAGCCAAAAAAATATTTGTTTCCTGTTTCAGTAAATAATCGCCATGGCAGAGCAATTCCATCTGATACTTACTCCCTGCTCCATACAGCTGATCCCCCTTTATCTCTGTTTACTGCAGAGATACTATTAAATACCTTCAGCCGCTCCTGCTTGCAGATTTCCAGAGAGCCCATATCCTGTTTATAGCATCTCTGCCAAGGCTGCTTATGGGGGAGCTCCAAACAGGAGAGAGAAAGGATTGAGGGGGAGATGCTGAAAGAAGGAGGTGGAGGGATGTCTGCTGCCACCTCCAAGCACATTCCACTGAGAGCAACAGCAACAGAGAATCTCAGAATCAGAGAGGTTTGGGTTGGAAGGAACCTTAATGCCCATCCTGTCCCACCCCCTACCATGGGCAGGGACACCTTCCACTAGCCCAGGCTGCTCCAAGCCCCGTCCAGCCTGGCCTTGGACATTTCCAGGGATGGGGAATCCACAACCTCTCTGGGCAACGTGTGCCAGGGTTTCATCACCCTCAAAGGGAGAAATTTCTTCAGTCTTCAACATAGCCAAGTATATCCCCCAATCATCCCAAATGCATCCACGGAATGTCTGGATGAGGTCTCCAGAGCAACTGGGCTGCATTGGTGATGGAGGGACCTGCCCTAGGCTGTGGCTGCTGCAGTGCTGTCCGTTCCCACAGCCATTCCTGCACTACTCACCAGCTTTCCCTGAGCATCAGAAGTTCCTGCAGCCCCTGTGAACCCCCTGATGCAACCCCTACTTAGAGCTTGGAGCCTGGGGCTCTAGCACATTCAGCAGACAAGCAGGCAAGTCTTTGGAGCCTGATTTATTTTGCTCTTCCCAGCTGTTGTGTCCAGATGGAGCAAGGCTCTTCCATTCCATCTGGAAAGGACTGCACCCACTCAGCAGCCTGCATGCTGCTGTTGGGGATCCACGTGGCCATGAGCTGTGTGAACTGTGCCAGGGTACCTGCAGACACCTGTGCAACATCTGCACACCTCTGGGAAAGATCTTCCATGGTACCTACTAGAGACTTCAGCCCTTTATCCCTTCATTAGTCACTCACAGTGATTTCTCACTTCCCCTCAACCTAAAATGGATCTGGTTTTTTTTAAGCCATGTGTTTTCTCTGCAAGAGAGTTTATGAGAGCAATAAAAGGCAGAATGATGATTAAGGGAGACAGGGAAGGGTTTGCACATCTTGCTGAGAATAATCTTGGTTTTGTTTTTGGGCCAATCTGCCTGACATGTGATGTTTCACGTCACATCTGGCTTGCATTCAGAAGGAATGCAAATGCATCCAGCATCAACTTGGTCTCCTGTAATGGGCTGAGCCTCTTTGGGCACCAGCAGGGGCTTGCGGGACACCAGATATGGGGAGGATGACTTGTCCTTGTGCTTTTGCAGCAGGATGACTGAGAGGCCTGAACCTCACAGAAAGGGTTGTCAGGAGTTGGAAGAGGCTGCCCAGGGCAGCTGTAGAGTTACTACCCCTGGAAGTGCTCAAAAAATATGTGGATGTGGCATTTGGGGACGTGGCTTAGCAGTGGACCTGGCAGTGCTGGGTTAGTGGTTGGAATTGGTGATCTTGCAGGGTTTTTCCAGCCTGAATGATTCCATGATTCTGTGAAGCCAGCTGAAGCCAACATGCACACTGGGTTTCAGAGGATCAGAGCCAAGGAAGGGGTTTGCTGCAATGCTCTGCACTGCACAGTCTGGGTTTAGGTGTCTGGATAAGAGATGGCTTTGCAAGGCCAGAGTACCCCTGTGATGGACAGGGAAGCTGGGGAGCGGGCTGGGGCAGCTTCCCAATATCATGCACTGGGAGCATTGGACCAGAGACCATTGATGAGCAAGGCAGAGTCTCTGAGGCACAGACAGGGAGTGGGCAGGGAGGCCCTGGGTGCAGTCTGGAGGCTTTGGCTCTCAGCTGAGGCATGGAAGCCCTGATATGTGTCCTCTCCTCCTGGGTGGATTGTGCACATCACATTTGACAGTCCCTGGCTGAAAAGCAGAAATGTTGTAGGGTCTCTGAGCTAAGTCATTTGCATCCTGTGGGGTCTGTGTCATACACTGTAGCCTGCATTCAGGCACTACTGGGTGAGGGAACTTTTGTGGACTGCTTCCAACTCAGTCTCTCCTGGGGAAGGAAAGAGCAAAGATAGTACGAAGACTAATAGCCTCTCCAGTGCTTCCTCAGTGGATACCTCCCAAAATGAGTCATTCTCCATCCCTCACAAACCCTGTTTCAATGCTGAGATTACCACTCACCTCCCAGCCCAACCTGTCTGATTCACAAGTCAGTCTTCGTGTGACCATCCGCTCCATACCAGCTCAGGGCTTGCTGTGGAGGAGCACAGAGATAGGGGAACACCAGTCACCCCAGTGGGCCTGGCCAGGTCAGCAGCTCAGAGACAGAAGCCCAGATGCAGAGCTGGTCCTAAAACCTTCACAGTTCAAGCCTCACCATCCCACTGACCTGAGCAAGGCTTGCAGACTTGGGAGAACCATCCCATCCAGAGGTTTGGCAGACCTGGAGCCATGAGCCCGGCTGGCAGCCACCTGCCTGGAGCTATGCTCTCCTCTGCCCCCCAAGACAAGTGGGTTTTGTTCGGGGTGTGTGCAGGATGTGGCTCAGTGACCCCTCTAGGCGAGAGGCAGCTGCTGTGCCACCGCTTCCCCAGCCGCGGCCGGGGCGCGAGGCAGAAAGCCCTCTTTGTGCTGGGGAAGGTGTCAGGTACTCGCCGTGCAGGAGCTGAATTGGGGCTTTTCATCGGGCGAGAGGCTTGCTGGCTGAGGAATGCTGGCTCCCGGCTGGAGCTGGCAGGGAGCTGCCTGCGCTGGGCTTGGCGGGTCTGCAATGAAGCCCACAGCCTGCCTGCCCTGACCAGGGGCTGTTTGTGGTCTGGGGGCAGCAGGAGCGGTGTCCCCTTGGTGGGGACACAGGGATGAAGTTATTTATAAATGAGCGGGTGTGCAGAACTCTCAAGGGGGAGAAGTTGCCTTACGGTTTTGAGAGGCACGTCCTGGTCAGTGCATCTCGGGCAGGATGCGGCACTCTGAACATCCCAGCCTGGGCTACACCCGAGCTGGGGATGCATCAGAGGTGCAACGTGCCTGCAAGTCCTCAGCAGAAGGCCTGCAGCATCCAGGCAGCCCAAGGGGACAGCCCAGAGAGACATGCTTTAGGGAATCCTTTCACCACAGCGCACACAGGAGACTTTTGCAAGGGATGCTTTTAAGACACACATTTCAGCCCAGGAGTATAACTGTGCTTTCAAGTTTACTTTGGTTTGAAAAGCTGGGGAATCTGCAGTATTTGGGGGAATGCCTGCTGCTTCAAGCCTCACTTTCATGTCTACTTTGGAGGCAAGGAATCCATAACCCATCTGACAAAATAGCTTTGATTTCTGAATTAAGCTTCTGTGTACCTCAAAACTGACTGTAATGTCTGTTATCAAAATTGACATTTCCCCCACAATAACTGCAACTGCTGTACGAAGGATTTGGGTTCTAGTTCAGGCAGAGATGACTGATATGAAACAGACAGCAACACACACAGTTATGGCTACTGCCTGGGTTGTTTATTTGGGTTTTTTTAACAGATATTTTGCCATTTCTGTCCCAAAGTCACATGGAGGTTTTACCTCAAGAAGCTGCCAGTGATGAGCCATTAATTTCCAGTGATCACCACGCAATTAGCCAGAGTCACTGGGGGAAATGCTGCCTCCAAAACTGCTGGAGGCTGCTCAGTGTTAGAAAATGGGAACTTACTTGAAAATAAATAAATGAGGAGAGTTCATTTAAAGGGCCCTAAAGGCAAATTCATTTCAGGCCGTAGCTTTGATATGGAAGCTGTGGATGTGCCCATCTATGAGGCTCTGAAGGCTGCACAACTTAAGAGAAAAAGCAGAAAGGCCCATGTGGGAAAGAAAATCAACAACATTTGCTGAAATGGCAGGGTTTCATTGCGTATTTGAGCTGAACGGGGCACTTCAGAAAAAGGAAATCCAGCCTTAGTACAGGCAATAGAGGCAATATAAAGCATGCCAGGGATTACCTAACAAGGGAATTAGGATGGGATTTCATCAGAGCAAATGACAAAAAATGTTATAAAATAAAAAGGTACAAAAATAAGCAATGAAAAGACATAAGAATACATAAAATCTGATGTTTGCAAGTAGGTGGAATCCTGGAGGGAAACAGAGGGTGACGGCAAAAAGTAGGAATGGGAAGCTGAGGGGTTTTTTGGATTGTTCAGGCCCACGGAGGGTGGGGGTAGACAGCTACTCTGGATCAGCTCATTTCAGGTTTTAAAATGAGCAATGGGGGTATCAGAAGAAGATGCTGGAATAAACTGACATGCTGAAGAGCAATAAGTCACTGAGCGCCAATGAGGCATCCAAGACTTGTGTAGGAACATAAGAATGAAATGACTGAACTACTGACAGAAATATGCACACGAAGATCTGTGCTCAGCAGCAATCAAAAATAACCAGGGAAATGATAGGACGCAGCCGGGATGGGAATGGGTGGAATCTGGAATACGTTATAAAGCCATCACAGAGCCAGCAGGGTGCCCTCCTCCTGAGCTGCACCCTCTCCTGCGGTCCTGTCCTGCCCCACCCCATGGGATCTGGGGAGCAGAGGGGCAGAAAGGCTGGGAGGCAACAGCAGTGGAGTGCACCAGGGACACCAGGAGGGAGGGTGGTTTGGTGAGGCAAGCAGGCAAGGAGGAGATATTGGGATGGGGATACCCACACAACTCAGTATACTTCACCTCACCCTCTTCTGTTACCCAAAAATGAGGTGTCAGGGAGTAATTTGTACAATATGTACCAGCTCAGGTGGCCTCACATGGACACCCACGCCTTGTCCAGTGTTCCAAGTGCGAGGGAAGGTCACAAACCATCTGACTTCTTCGGGCTGCTGACAAGGAGGAAGTTGTCCTCCTCACATGCCAGCTGCAAGGCCCTGGAACATGTCTTTAAGACAACACTAGGGCTCAGGGGGTGCAGGGGGAGGGGTACAGGCAGCAGGGGAGTGGGAACTATGGGGCAGGGTGCCGAGGAAACACTTCCCTCCCAGGGGGCAGAGAAAGATGGGTAGGCAGTAGGAGAGAGGACAGGAATTCACTTTGGGTCTGTCTTTTTTGATGAGTGTTTTTACTCACGTCTGAACTGACTGAAGGCCTTTTACAGCCTTTTCCAGTCCTATAAGACCTGTTCATGGTGGTATCCCAGCATCATTGTCCACGCTCTGTCTTGGTCATTTTGTGTCCCCAGAGAGAAGCAGCAGGGGACAAAACAAGCAGATGAGCATAATTCCTACCACCTGTCTTAGATGGCGACCAGCCTTGTCAGGGCAGGAGGTGTTTTACTTCACTCTGTGCTCTGGCCTTGGAGGCAGTTCCTGCTCATGGGCCAGCCAGCACAGCTTCCCTGGGAGTCAAGGCTCAGTGAAGGAGAGGATCTCCAGCAGATGGTGATTCATGGTTGATCACTTTTAGCCAGAGCTGGATTGAATCAACTCCTCTCTCCCATGGCTCTGCCAGGTCTCATGGCCCAGGGAGGGGAGGAGAGAGGAGAAGTAATGAGATTTCCTATCCAGAATCGAGGGGGATTTATAGCTGTTGTGATAACCTCGGCCGTTAGTGAGGCTCGCACAAGAAACCATGCTGATTTCCAAGTTCCTGATTTACTAAACAACAGAATGAAAAGTCAGCATAAATCACTTCTGCTCACACAAGTGGCAGCTGTGGGGAGCCTGCCACAGGGATATACAAGGGCTGGTGCCCGGTTGTCTTGGCTCTGGGGTCTCCTCTGAGCTCTGCCCAGCCCAGGCACTGGATGGCAGTCTGAGCACAGCCACCTCACCCTGCCATGACATGCAGCAGCCATTCCTGTGGCAGGAACACAGAGCCAAACTGATGGTATCAGGGCAGTGGCTCCATACCGGGGCAGTGGCTCCAGTAGGTCCAGGCAGGGCATTGGGAAGCTCTGGGATAGGTTCCCAGAGAGAGGAAGGATGGGATTTGCTCATCTAGGCAAAGCCATGGCCCTGCCAAGCCAGTGCTGGAGACAGTCCTGCTGCTGGTAGGCGGCTGGGCTGGAGACCCCAAGTCTCCTTCCACCAGCCTGTTGAGATCCTGGATTTACAGTAGAACATTTCCCCCAGGCATTGCTGTACCAGCCCAGGATGTTTCTGCTTTCTCTTGCATGCAGCCCCTTTAGCCTAAGGATGCTATCAGCATCCTTCCCAGGAAGATACACCTGCCTTCCCAAACCAGATGCCAGTGTTCTCATTCTACAGAAATATCTGTGTTTTCCAGTGCTACTACTAAATGTGAAACAGGCGTTTATAAAAAGAAAAAAGTTAAAAACCCAAGAACTTACATGGTAACAGGTTATGTGACAGTGTGTCCTATGGCAGCGGGGCATGGATGGTGCTGGATGCACCAAACCAGTGTCAGGCTCCTGAGAACCTGAATGGCTCTCAGGACATGCATGGAGTGAGTCAGAACAATGCTTGGTGTAACTGTACATTTCAGGATCGCTTTCCAAGTGAAGGGGAACAACAGGGCAGATCTTGAAAGATCATCACTACTACCGTGGTCATGAAGCATGTCCAATATCCTCAGGCTTCCATTAGGGAAAGGTGGACATACATTGCTCTGTCTTACCATAAAAGACAACAGAAGGGCCCAAGTGGTTTGGAGCAACAGCCCTGAAAGAACCCATAAGGTTAGAAGCAAATTAAATTGGTGAGAAGGGAAACAGGCAAGTTGAACACACTGATATCTATGTATGGACATATCATATCATAGCAGAGAGAAGTTACTATCCTGATAAGATAAAGTGAAGAGAACCTGACACACTGCCAACACCAAATGGTACAGGGGAAGTTTCAAATAGCTGAATGTGCTCAGTACTAAGGACAGGAAGAAATTATATTAATTTGCGAAATGAAAACACACAGCAAGCCTCTACAGAAATACAAGGAGGTTTGTTGGGGCAGAACTAGGCAATCACCAGCTCAGGAAAATGCGGTATCTAAGGCAGAGAAGTAAATAGAAGGTGCTTGGACTCAGTACAATTCACTGATCTCTTGGAGATCCATCATTGCTGCAGGCAGCAGGAAGGGAGACTGGACATGGCTCCAGGGGGATTTGGTGTCCCAGGTGTGTGGCTCTCTGAACTCCACAGCTGGGTCATGTTCCCAGAATCAGCCTCAACCTGGGAAACAAGCAAAAACTCTGAACAAAACCCCTAAAATAGGACTTAATAATTCCTTTCCCCATCCATCTACCTGCAACTGTTTCTGGAAGAAGCCCATTCCCTAGGTTTGCCGGGATCCTTTCTATATGCTTATGATGGGAGAGTGAGATCTGTAAGATGAAAAACTGCATTGCACTAGGAGATTAGCTAGACTTTCCTTACTGGTTTCTCCTCCTGAGCAAACTAGCCTGCAAACCCCAATGTCATACTGAATCTGGTCCCACAAACTGTCTCCCAACCTACAGAGACTTCCATAAAATTCAAATATTTCATCCTTATTCACAGGTTAGGCTGGAGGACGTGTCGCTCTTTGCTGAGCAGGGGAGTGCACACTGCACAGTGATGATTGTTTTGAGGCTTGCACAGAAGAAAATGTTGTTTCTGGATAAATAATCCCATCACATAACCCACAGCACATGTTCAGCATCCAATGAGCAGAGTTCCAGCAGCCAGCTCATTTTCATCAGTGCTATGCACAGCGTTGTTTCATCCAAAGCACAGTCTTGGCCCTTGACACTCAGGAGACGTCGTGGTGCAGACCCTGGATTATTGGACCAGGGTTACTGGCTATTGATTTCAGAGTTAATCTTACAGAGTCCTCAGCCTTCAAAGTACTGTAGAACTCAGCATGACAAAATGGATAAGGGCAAAGCACTGCCCTAAGGCTTAGGCACTGGGCAGGGCTCTCTGTTTGATAGCACATGTGCAGGGGCATCTCTTCAGGACTGCACTCAGACCCTCTGGTGGTCCCCTGTCTGCACTCCAGTGCAGGTTACACCTTCATCCCCACAGTCTGCCTGCACTGGTACCAGTCCAGCCTTGCAGTCATCACAGGAAGAAAATTCTCCTGAGATAGAAAAATGAACTTTGAGCATTAAACTCTGCCCAGATCATCACTGCCTAGGACACAGAAACACAGAGGTGCTGCAGAGTCCTCCAGACATCCAGGTCATCTGAGGGTCTGGCCGTACCTCGCCTGGCCTAACAGGAGTGGATAGTCTGCCCCAGGATAAGGCCCATCTTCCTGCCTGATAATTAAAGTCTGGTCAAAACAATCAAGACATTTTTGTCTCCCAGGAAACCCTCCTGCAACAGTTTCCTGTAGTGAGGACTCCCCAACTCTCATGACAAAGCCCCATGGCCAGAAGACTTTTCAAACCTGTATCCTTATCATTCTTTGCCAAATCCCTGAAATTTCTTCAATAAATAGCTAAACTGTACACAGGCTTTCTGTGACATGGGCCACAAATACCTTCTGGCCTCATAGATAATGTACTGAGACCAGCTTGTTACTGTACAGCTCATATCAGCTGCCAGGATTTCACATTCTTCAGAGAGTCACAGAGTGGTTTGTGTTGAAGGGACCTTAAAGTTCACCCCATTCCCACCCCCTGCCATGGGCAGGGACACCTTCCACTATCCCAAGGTGCTCCAAGCCCCGTCCAACCGGGCGTTGGACACTTTCAAGGATAGGGCAGCCACAGCTTCTCTGGGCACCCTGTGCCAGGGCACAGGGAAGAATTTTTTCATTCGTTTCTTCATTCACATCTAATCTAAATCTCTCCTCTGTTAGTTTAAAACTGTTCACCCTGGTCCTATCCCTGTCTTCTCATGTAAAAAGTCCCTCTCCCTCTTTTTTATAACCCTCTTTCTCAATTTTCATTGTAAAAAATTAGACCAAGAGACTTTTTGACTGGACGGGATGCATTCTCCATGCAAGAGTCCCTGCACTGACCTTAGAAATGAATTGCAAGCAGGGAAGGAGGAGGCCAACACTGAGAAACAGGTGATGGGATAAGATAGGGCAGGATGGCGTGGCGTGGCATGAAATTACATGGCACACGGAAGGGATGGCCAGCGATGGAGGGCAGAGGTGTCATGCTAGTGATGTGACCTGCATGTCCCATCCTTACCTGTGGGAGCTTCTTGCAGCAGATACCAATGGGGAGAAATTTTTGTGCAGTGTTTTTCTTTCCTTCCAGTAAAAGAAAAATGGTTAAACAGTTTTTGTTCCTCACTGCCTCTTTGCTGCCATTTTCAGTCCACATTTTTGCACTGAAATACCTCAAGCAACTGAATACAACTGCTCCTCTAGGTCTCCCCTGCTTGACAAAAGGCTGCTGAGAAATCTCAGATTCTCGTTAAGGCTGCCTGTGGGGGAAAAGTAGGGGGAAAGAGTCACAAAAAACGCACAAAAGCTCTGGAGATACAGCAGGGCCCACGCAGGGTCCCAAGCTCCACTGAGAAACCCTTGTTTGGTAATAAAAATATTCCATGCCATTTAATAAAACTTGACAAATTGCATGAAAGTGTTTCACAGCTCTGGTCATTTTCCCATCTGTGACGACCCAGGAACCAAACAGAGCTGAGTTTGTAAAGGACTTGTGGGGGAGCAGTGCTTATTAGATTACAAAGAACATGACTTGTTGTGAAAAAACCCAAAAAGTCATGGTTTTTGTCATGAAAGTCTAGGCTGTGACAAATTCAATGCGTTAATCATGATGGATTTTTACTAGAAATCCTCAGCGCAGAGCAGGGTCATTACAGAAGTAGCCTCATGCCCCACTCGAGCCCTCCTGCCTCGGCCGTGGGTGAGCAGTGATAAAGCTGCACCCTGGGATTATCCTTCTGCATGCCAAGGAGACAAACTGGGACAATCATCCCCCCAAAAAAGGGACTGCTGACTCCTCTCTCCCACAACAGCCTCCCTTGTTGTGTCCAGGGCTGGCTGGACCATTTTCTGTGACCAAATCTATGTTTCACATCTCTGCCTGCCTGACCTATCCCTTCTTCCTGCAGATAAATCACCCTCTTGTCCTCCTCGGGAAGCACGGTCCACGATCACAAATGAACCTTTCTCCACGGGGCACACTGATGTCAATCCACAGCTTTATTTTTTCACTTCTTCCATTTTTTTTTCCCCTTTCTCCTCCCTTTGAGAGGCTCTTTCAAACAGGTCCCCTTCCCGTTTGGCCAAGAGGTTCTCTTTCTGCACTTGCAAGCCTTCCCATCCTTCACCATTGCTTTCCCATCGATACCACACCTCATCCTGAGCTGCTTCCTCATGGGGTGGAGTGAGAAATAACTGCAAGAGGGGCCTGGGGAGCATGTGTGGGAGACAATTTTAGCTGCTGGTCCCTCCACTGCCAAAACCTTGCTTGAGCTCCAGCAACAGCTTTGGAGAGGGTGGTCTCATGGGAAGAAGAGGCCAAGGTGATGAGCCTGTGTGTTCAGTGATGGGGATGGAGAATGGGCACTGGAGAAGGGGTGGGAAGAGAAGGTCAGTGGTTGGTAGGGAGGAGAGTGAAGGTCTGTGATGGGCTGGTGTGCAGGAGTCTGGACCTTGCCAGAAGAGTATGAGCAACAAAAGGAAGGGAATCACACCTAAGATGAAAAAAAAAAAAAAGAGATGGCTAGGGTCAGAAGGGGAGAGAACAGTGAAGAAGGACTGCACCAGCAAACACAAGTTTGAAGAAGGAGACAGCTCAGCTGAGAAAAGCCCTTGCCACAGCCCTCAGGGAAAGCATCTTTCCCTGTTGTTCCACACTCCTCAGCCCTTTCCAGCAGCAGCCCTAGTCTCCAGGCTGCAGCGGGGTTAACGCCACTGCAAGGCTCTGAGAGCTGCTCCGTCTAGCAGAGGACATGGTGGTGTGCAGGTCTCATTGTGGTCCCCAGGGGAAGGGCGGAGACATGCCCTGGGCATCCTCAGAGACATCCATTCCCAGGCTGTGCATCCATTCCCAGGAGGTAAGTAAGCCACTTTCCATTCCCTCCAGCTGGGTTCCAGGGTTTCCCAGCACATCCTCCAGCCTTCATGTCAGCATTTCCCCTGTTTAATCTTTATGGTGGGTGCTGCCTGGAGAAGGGAGGCAAAGAGCAGCCCATGCCAGTAGGATATGATTATTTCAGGCCAGCAAAGGAGCATGCTCAGCCAAGGAAACCTACACATTATCCTACCCACAGAAAAGTGCCCAGAGTTTCAGGGCTGTTCCACAGACTCCTTTAGAGCCATATTGCCTGGCATGGAGGAGCCATCCACAGCCCCTTTTCCAGCAGAAGCCTCCCAGCGTCCTGCTGCCCAACAGAGGGTGCCACATACACCAAAACAAGGGCAATGGGAACCCACCCTCCTTTGCCACAGCTCCCTCCTCTTTCTCTCTGACCCTCTCCATCTTGGCTTTTCTCCCCTGCTCCCTTTCATGCTTGCTGGTCCCTTCCTGCTTACTAACTCTCCAACCCGCCTGAGGAAAGTGCCCCCCACTACAGATCTGCACGGAGGATTTATGAGCCCAGCTCTCAGGGGAAGGAGCCTGGGCATAAATCACAGAATATTTAAGAAAGCGATCTGCATTTATTACACTTAATACTATATTTAGCATGTCCAAGAGGACCTTATAAATCAGAGACAGTGCAGATCTCAGTCCAGAGTCCTGGGGGAACCCATCCGCTAGGTAAACTTGTGCGAAGCCCGCAATCAGCAAGAGCAAATTTATGTTTGAATTCTTTGCTAATTTTATTTGCCTAATTAGGGCTGCATATCATGCTGATGGTTTCCTGAATTGGGCTGGAAATTCAGGGCCCAGGCTCATTGCTTCTCCCCACACACACACCGGCCACACTGGTCCATCCTCCAGGACCATGCCAGCAAAATCTGTGAGCGTCTGTCACACTGAGGGATGACAGCACTGGCGGGTGATCATTAGCCTTCTCCTAATCCCAGGTTGATGCACTGTGCTCCAGCTTAACCTCAGCCTGCTGCTGCAGGCTCTGAAAAGAAAGTCCTCTTATATTTCATAAAGAGCCCCAACTCCTCTTGGGCTTGTCTCCTTTCCTGTTTGCTGGTATTTAATGCTCCATCATCCCAGGCCAGATCTGCGCCTCCCCACCAACTGTGCTGGATCAGCAACTTGCCTTCATCTTCTACAAAACAGGCAGCTTGGTGGTCTCTTTTGTGGATCTCAGAGCCTTTGCCAGAAGTTTGGACTCAGGCAAAGGATGACTTGATAGCCTGGTGATGGAGTGCAGGGAAAAGGCGGGCATGAAATGAGGACTTTGGTCCATAGAGCCTTGTTGTTGTCCAAAACTGATGGCAACGGAGGTCAGTCAGGAAGTGAGAGTCTGGTCCCTTCAGTAGGAGGACAGACCTTCTCCAGCCATGCTGAAACAGTCATTCTCATCCTGCTTCTCTTCTCCTGTGCATGAAATTCCCAAGCCAGTGGATAAAAACAAGAGAGAAGAGCATGGTGCTTTTTTCCAGCTGAAGTGTCCCTGGACAAGTGAGCACTTGGCAGGGCAAAACCCTGAAGCACTTCTCCGGAGCCCCAGCCAATCAGGACAGCCAGTCCCACAGGGCACATCCGTGCCTACGCAGCTCCAGGATTGGTGGTGGCAACTCATCACAGTGACCAGGTCACCCCCCACTAGCTCCCAGCTGAATCTGGCTGAGCATTGTTCCCAAAATAACTGAGGGAGAGGCATGGGTTACTAATGGGAGCAGCTGTCTGTCCTCTTGGCACACTGTTTAAACTCAGGTGGATGTAGAAGAGCCCCATGTGTTGTTTTCCTGGTGCTGAGAGGTTTATGCAGTGACCCCGTCAAGCATCCTCACGGCCAGCAGATCAGCCCTGGCTCCCAAAAGGGGCACTTCCACCCTTAGGCACATCAGAGATGCTATGACAGTGCCAACTGATGCAGGGTCTTCTGCAGTGCTGGGGTCAACAGAGATATTTCCTCACCTTGCTAAGGTCCTCCTGCCCCATCCAGGCATGCTCACCTCGGCAGCCAAAGCTTTGCTCCTTCCCGGAAAGCCCTGCTGCCCATGGTGCCTGCCTGGGAGCCGTGGGACCCTACGGCTGGGTGTGTGCATGTCGGTCTGTCTGTCTCCTCTCACGATTTTCCAGGAAAGTTGCTGTGATTTACGAGCCGTGGACAGTGCTAGCTGAGTGCCCAGGAGGGCTTGATTACAGTTTCCCAGAGGAAGCTGTCTGTTTGGAGATGGCAAGGTGACAGGGTTTATACAGCACAGCACAATGTGTCTAAGCAGAGCTGTCAGCCAGAGACGGATGAAGTGACTGAGAAAGCCCATTACTTCATTCACACCTCAACAGGCAAACAATAAAACACTTACACACAGTGGGCGGAGCAGGGGGAGTGGTCCACCAGCCCCTGAAAAAATGCACCAAGCTGCTATGGAGGCATTTGCTGTACTCCTGGCTCAGCAGGATGGGGCAAATGAAGGGACAGAGGGGACAAGCAGCATGGAGGGAAAATGTGTCACTCCTCGCAGACAGGCATTTGTCCCCAAGGTGATGTGCCACATTGTTGTGTTGGGTCATAATAAACCCCTGACTTGTGCTTCCACAGCAGCAGCAGCAGCGAAAGGCCAGGCCTGTACAAGGGACCCATCCTGGATCAAGCACAAGGCCCTCAGCCCATGCGAGGTCTGCCAGGTGGCTGGTGCTCACACTCCTGGGGCCAAGAGGTGGCATGGCCCTGAGTGAGGGACCCACAGGAGAGTGTGCTGGGCAGGCATGGCTTCGCCTGCTGCCCTAAGTGGCCCATTTAGCCCAGCCGACCTGAGAACAGTACCTGGGTTTGCACAGAAGCCACAACCAGCTGCCCTTGAACCCAGAGCTCTTGCTCTCAGCATGCAGCAGCCCCTCCATGGTGACCTGCTGCCACCAGCCAACCCACCTGCACAAGGAGCTGATTGGGGCACAGGCGGCAGTTGTCAATAAAGAGCAAACAGCACAAAAAGACTTGGCAAAATGTGTTTTTCTTTCGTCAAATCACCTCACACAGAACTGCAGGTCAGTGATCCTAGCACGTGGAGAAAGCTGTAACCCTGCTCCCTCAGGATGACTACTACAACAATGAGAGGGGCAGAAACAACCCCCAGCCTCTCCCCCACGCCCCCCAGGCAGCAACCTTGTGCACAGTGGAATAACAGGACAATAAAATCAACAGGGTTCACACTGGAACACACTAACTGTACGTCCTTGGCTAACACTCAAGTATCTGAAAGTAATGACTCAGTATGCAATTCCTGTTAGGAAGCCTGTTTTGCTTTTACTGCTGCCTCCCAGCTGAGCGGGCCCCTAGGAGAAGGTACATCCATCTCTCCTAGGGTTCAGCGGAAGCTGAGCTCTGCTAATGCTCCTGCCTTGAACTCTTTGCCAGACTAAGCTCTCCTCAAAAGCAGAAAATTAATTACCTGGCTGGTTTATGGGCTTTTCACAGGAAAGAGAAACCCCTGATGTTCTCACTCGCAGTGTTGGGGATGGAAAGCACCAGCACTGAGCTTGTTTATCGCTATGAGGTGCCAACACCAAGCTCACATGCTAAAATTTTCTAGGAAACCTTGTAATGCCCAGTCAAATAGCTTTGAAATTCAGCCTGCAAGTTATGCCATGTAAAGTACAGGCTGTCAAATTTAATGCCACAGAGACCCTGGCCATTGTCATGTGGTTGGGAAAGCAATCCTACACCAGTTTAAGAATCCCTCCTCCCTGTGTGGGAGAAGCTAGCCCAGGAGAAAGAGGTTTTCTTACTTTCCTTTCCTGGGAGATATTCCTAATCCAGTTTCTGTACATTAGGCTAGAGTACAAGACATACTGTGGTGGGTGCTGATGCTTTGGGTCTGATGGATTTTGCTTTTTCATGTGGTTTTCCCCTGCTCTGTTACAGCATTACTGGCTATATAGAATCATGGAATGGTTTGGGCTTGAAGGAACCTTAAAACTCATCTCCTTCCACCCCCTACCATGGGCAGGGACACCTTCCACTAGCCCAGGGTGCTCCAAGCCCCGTCCAACCTGGCCTTGGACACTGCCAGGGATGGGGCAGCCACAGCTTCTCTGGGCAACCTGTGCCAGGGCCTCAGATAAACGAACCAAGGTTACTCATCACACCAAGCCTGGGTGCACTATAGCATTGCTCTTTCCATGCTCTTTCCATTCTCTCTGATGGAGTTTTCTGGGGGAGTTTCAGATTAAAGAAAAAAAAACTTTAAAAAAATCATAATTTTTTGGAAAAAATCCTAATCAAACTTGGCCACAGAAAAAACAATATTTCATAAAAATGGGATATTTTGAAAGAAGGCCCTTTATTTCCAAGGAAAACAGCACTTGTTCATAATAATTTTGTGGGATTGCTCCTGGCCACATTAAACCAGGACAACCTTGCCTGGGGATAGGAGCTGGCACAGCCCCCCAGCATGGCACAGCCCCCAGTCCCCACCACAGCAAGGCCTGATGTGCACTCACACAGGTGCTTTATTCATTAAAAGTGTATTGAAAAATGAAAAATTATCCCTTCTCTCCCCATCCCTTCCTCTCTGTGCCAGCATCCAGCACTCTGCATGTGCCTTGACATCCGCAGTATCAGGGCATTGCAGCAGCTGCAGGTCTTGCCCAGTTTCAGTAGGAAATAAAACTTTCCTAATTTACCGCTTGTTAAACCCTTGTTATCAGCTTTTGGAAAGCCTGGCAGCCAATGCAGATGAGGTCAGCTCTCGGGTGAGTCGCTGGAGCGTGACTGCCATGGACAGCTTTGCATTTTGCAACCCCACAGCTGGAGCTGCCAAGCAGGATTGTGCAACCTGTGTCCCAGCCACAGGCATCCCTGTGCAGCAAAGCAGTCCCCCTAGAGCAGCCAGCACACTCCTTCTGGGGCAAGGGTGAGTCACCTGGGACCTGCTGGGACCAGACAGACTCAAGGTGCCTTTGTCTCATAAGGTTTTGCTGAAGTGTTTTGGAGTTCAGAGAGAGGGGTGACAGCTTCCAACCAGTTATTTCTCTAAGCCAGTCTCACGATCTTAAAATGTGTCACATGCAGAAACACACAGAGCAAGAAATCCACTCAAGAAACCCACTTTTTGACACCTCAGAAGCCCTTTACAGACAAACCCCTCAACTGCAGACAGTGTTATTTTGTAGATGTGCAGAAATCCTCTCCTTAGATGGCAGTTGCTGCCTAGCTCTTCTACCTGCAAATGTTGCAGGAAAACCTACATGGGATTTTCCTGGCTAGCCAGTTGATTTTTTTTCACACCCATTTAGGCCAGCGGTGCTTTGCAGAGCAACTCTGTGTGCCCCCAGTGGAAAGGGATCCTGCACTAATTGATGCTGTATTTTGCAGGTAGAACCTGCATTAGGGGTAGAGAACCACAGCATTAGGGGTACATATCACACCTCTGCCTTCAGCTCAGATGCAGGTGGGAGTTGACCTTTTGCTAGCCACTCTGACTCAATTTGCCACAAGGTGAGATGTTTCTAATGTCTCTCACTGTAGCAGCTTTAATTTTGGGGTAAACGGGTGTCAATTTGCCTTATTTCATAGTTTGTGACTAGATCCTGGCTCCCTGCTGAAGAAATATTTCTGGAGAGGTAAGGAAGAACTTTGGTAAGCAAGGAATAGGGAGCTGAAGGCCAGAGTTGCAGCCAGGGTCAAATCACGCTGCCCAATCCAAACATACACCCTAGGAAAAAGGAATGAAGCTGGGACACATCCCCTCTTCAGGGCCAGCATCCCACTATCTCTCACCACTCAGTGACATTGGGGGGGAGCTTCCATTTACCTTGGACATGAATATCTGGGGTGCTGCAGGACAGACAATACCCCTTTGGCCTCATCTGACACTTTGGCTGAGGCAGGAAGCCGAGGCAGGTGTGGGATGTGCAGGCTCCATGCACTGCTGTAGAAAAAAGTGTTACAAAACTCCCAGCACCATGTTCTGGTGCTGTTCCAGCAGGACATTTGGATAATGGGAAACTGCAGAAATAAATCTGAGTCTTGGCTCTCTATAGCCTGGGATCTGCCCAGCTGGCTCCAAGACATGGGCTGGCCTTACAGCACCCACAGCCCAATGGGACCAGAAGCAGGGGCTATCTGCTGCCTTTTGTTTCTCTTCCCCATCTGCCTTCCCAAAAATAAACCCAGATTCTTGGAAGATAAAGCCCTTCAAGATCCCTTGATCTTTAGTTTAGGGTTGGGGTTTTTTCCTCCTTTTAAGTTTGCTGTTTCCAGAGGTTTAAGCTGTTTCTTTGGATCTGAAAGTGACAAAAGAAAGGAAGCAAACACAAGACAGCACTCCAGCCACTCTGAAACACCAATCTGGGTGTACACTGTAATTCAGCCCCCTCAAACCCTCCAGCCTCAGTATCCTGTACACAACACACTCACCTGCAGCTCCCCTGCCTTGGTCATCCAGCTGGAGCTGAGCATGGGATGAAGCTGTTCCCCTGGAAAACTTACTACCTCTCTCTGATCCACCAGGCAGAACCAAGGGGAGGTCTCAGCTCTAGGAGCAGACTTAGCTCCCTGTATATCCTGTACATGACTTGTGGGACTGGACTCAGTTTGGTAGCATGCAGTGCTGGGGCATGGTTGGAAACACCAAAGGCAGGAGAGTGCTGGAGTTGTTTCTCAGCTGGTCCCAGAATTATCGGCCCAACCATGAGGAGACTGATCAGAGCTGAGGCACAGGGACCCATCCTTTCTATTCCAGTCAGGAAGGGTTTCATCCCTTTGGGGCACCTCTCCAGCACACAGGTTCTCACTTAGGGGTCAGTCAAGTTGCTTGACCTCCTTAGGCAAGAGTCCTCATTTTTCATAGAACCAGAGAATCTTAGAATGGTTCAGGTTGGAAGGGGCCTTAAAGCCCATCCTGTCCCAACCCCTGCCACAGGCAGGGACACCTTCCACTATCCCAGGTTGCTCCAAGCCCCATCCAACCTGACCTTGGACACTCCCAGGGATGGGGCAGCCACAGCTTCTCTGGGCACCCTGTGCCAGAGTGTCACCACTCTCACAGGGAAGAATTTCTTTCTAATATCCAATCTAAATCTGCCCTCCATCAGCTTCATTATCTGCCCTTCATCTACATTCATCAATCTACCCTTCATCAGCCTCCATCAGTTTTCACTTCTCTTCAACAAGGAAGCTTCCCAGAGAGCTGTGTAAGCTGTACAGGAGGCCATTCCAAAGCATTTCTTCTGGTGCCAGCAGCCTGGAAAGCCCATCTTCTGGTGACAGGCCAACAGCTCCAACCAGTAGCCTCTCATGCACAAACTGAGCAGTGTCACCACTGCTCAGTGGTGGGTAAGACAGAGTTTCTGTGGCCTTTGGCCAAGCTGACCTGTGGTGAGACACTCAACTGCAGATGTTCCGGTGCTGGGTACCCAACAGAGTAGATGGGGACACCACAAACACACATCAACTAAACCAGCCTTTTGTCGAATCCAACCCTCATGACTACCAGACCACAAAATGTCCCCAGAGGCAAAGAGCACCCCAGTGTGCTGGCAGTCCCCAGACAAGTGGGGTCTTGGGGGACAGACAACTAACACTTCAGCAGAGTGTCACTCCACATGCAGGAAAGATGGTTGGTGGGTATCTCTGTTTTTGAAAACCAACCATGCTTAGTTGTTTTTGGCTAGCTTAGGCCAAAGAGCTTAAATGAAGCTGCAGCCCAGCAATAAGTACTGTATTCCCCATAAAGATGAAACAGAGATATGTTTTCAACCATAAACTACAAAAGAAAGATATTTTATGAGTAACATAAGGCTAACGAGCCCATCCATCATAACTGGGAACTAATAACATAGCTAGAGTAGGAATGGGATTAAGGCCCAAATGAGTCACCTACCACAAGACCAGATGTTGTCATGCACTGGGCATCCAAACTGGCACACAGTGGTGGCCCAGTGCACCAGCATCAACAGGGTCAGATACAGGGGGACAGATGTGGGCAGAAAGTGGCAGGAGCTGGAAGGTCTCATCAGGTCTCTGCAGTGCACCAGGACCAGGAATTTGGCTGAATTTTTCAGGTCAAATTCAGCAGCTCAAGGGAATGCACTTTTAAATTTGAATGGAGTTGCATCTCAAATCCTTGATTCACTTGTAGGATACCTGACATTTTACAGGAGGGGCTGGGGAACAAGGTGTGTTCCCTGTGGAACTGTTACATGACCTTTTCCTGGCACACAATCTTTAATGGGTGATGGTTGGTCAGAAAGCCACAAAAGTCACACTGTTGGAGATGATCCATGGCTGCAGCTGTATATCAGACACCTCCAATGACACATCCCTGGAAACAAATAGAACAGAAAAATTTGGGTAAACTGTGGGGTATTTACCCAGCCAAACCACTGCAGAGGCAGACCATCTCCATGCAGAGCAGGCCTGGAGAACGGAGACATGTGACACCAGCAGGAAACTCTCCTGACTTGTCCCTGTGCAATAGCAGACAAATGCAGGATGTTCTGTGGCCAAAACGTGCAGGTTTTTAGGATACCTGTGGGAGCAGGATGCTGGGTTAGGACCATCGGGAAATAGAGCTGAACAGGGTGTGAAACGCTGCTTTGGCAGCAGCAGAGATGGAGACTCCCCGAAAAGCCTGTGAGAGACTGGAATGTTAATGGTTAATGACTCAAAACAATTGGCCATTTGCAAAAGCAGCAGGTGCTTTGCTGACTATGCCCAAAGTAACCGCCTAGGGGCAGAGAGGGTGCACACACGAACACCCACACCCACACCCACCCACACCCACACACACCCACACCCACACCCACACCCACACACACACACACCGAGGGGACAAGCTTCCCTGATCTGAGACAGATCAGGGAAGAGGCCAATAAGAAGCAGATCCTGTGAGGCAGGATATTTCTTTTTATCCTGTCCTCCCTTACATAATTGGCTCAGGTGTGAAAACTCCCTACCAGGGAAGTACTGGGGACAGTCACATATAAACCTTAAGTTACTAATCCCTTTCTGGTGGGCCATGATTGGCTCAGCTAAGATGACAAGAGAAGCCGCTGTCATGTCTTAAAAGGTGTCATAAACCATCAAAGACCCCCGAAGTTCCCTTGATCCACTTGTTAAGTCATACAACGTAGAACTCTCTACCCCAGGGGAGGTACCTGGGTACCTCGGTGCTCCCACCGAGCCTGAGCATATATTAACTCATTGAACGTTGCATTTTGCAGGCTTCCTCCATCCCTGACAGATCAAGACTGTGAACATCACTTTGACCAACTTACATTGAAATTGCAACAACCAGGTTTTGTCCCTGGACCCACTGGTGAGTGGTAACTATATAACCATTCTGTTCTTATCCTTTCTTTCTCTTTCTTTTCCCTTATACATCTTCTTAAGTGTTCTTTTTATGCTTTTTTATTGCTATAGATAATAACCAAATCAGCTACATAGCCATTTTCCATTGAAACCAAACTGTTCTCAAATAAGCCGTACATATATATGTGTATTTATAAGCACTGATCATTCAGTGTTATTTCACTCTAATCCGCCCCAAGGAATCTATTAATCTGGGTTACCTTCTCCTTCTGGGGCGGGTTGTAACAGAGCCGACATTCTGCCTGTGAGAATGGGATGAAGGAAGAGGCAAATAAATCCCTTTTTCTCTGGCCAGGTGGTTTCCTTCTGACAAACGATGGCTGTGGTTCAGGCAGATCTGGTTTTACAGTTCCCCTGTGCCAGCCTGACATGCCCATAACTCTGCTCTAGCAGATCACTGAAACAATTGCTCATTCTGTGAGGAAAGCCAGAGGCTAATTACAGCGAGGCATGTAACACGATTCCAGCAAAGGAAGAGCTCTCCAGGGCTGGCTTTCCACACACTGCCCAAGGGTGCATCTCAGTGCCCTCTTTTACATGCACACACTTCCCTTTGCACATCCCAGGTGGCCTAGGAAGAGCCTGAGACTCACTCAGCATCCCTGCACTCACCATCTCTTGGGACACACACATACTGGAGACCATGGGGGATCTGGAAAAGGCTGATAACAGGGAAAACTGTCCAGGTGATAGGGCAAGAGGGCTGTGGTGAGAGGTGACCAAGAAGGAGTGAGCAAGACATTCACTCCGTTCCGAAGTATCTCTCAGTGGCACCACAATTCTCCAGTGCATCACAAGGGCCAGAGCAGAGCTCCTCATTCAAAGGTGAGCTCTGGAGTGTGGTTGAGGTACTGGGAAAGGACAAATGGATGGAAAGCATCTGGGGTGTTGCAGATCCCAGTCTGGGAGAGAAATGTTAAATGATGAGCATGCAGAGCTGTCTCAGCCAGGCTGCCCCAGCCCAGTCACCTGCCTACTTCTTCCCAGCTGATCCTTTGGATGCAGCTGCTGCTCTCCCCACCTGCAGACCAAGCTGGCCCATGCAGGGCAGGGGGAGATATCCTCCAGGTCAGGAATCACAGATTGTTTCTTGGGATCTGGGACTTCCCTATGGCAGTAAGATCTCCTAAGCCCCAGATGTGAGGCACAAAGAGACCCATGCCAAAAGAGGAAGGAGAGTCCCATGAAATGGCCTGAGCCATGCTCCCCATCATACTCCCCTTTGAGCCAGGGAAGTTCCCCAGGAATTGATGCTGAACAGGACATTCAGCATCCACATGTTGTTTCTGGCCCATCTGTCCAAGAAGGAGCAATGAAGGATGGCCTTCAGAGTCCTGACCATAACGGGGGCTCAGCCAGGCTCTCCAGCTCTGAAAGATTGATAACTGGACAGAATGGGCTTCTGTGGGAGCAGAGAGAGCACCAGCATCCCCTGTCTAACTTGCTGCAGAAGGGTGGGGGGGAGCAGGGCCAGCTTGGAGGCCACAGTGTTCCCGATTGGCAGAGACAAATCTGTTCTCCACCACTGCTCAGGAATGTGGCTCAAGGTGGAGCAGCAGGTGCTGGAAGGAGGGTTGCAACCAGTCTTGCCCTCCAAGAAAAATACCAGCCTTACTCACCAAGGGAAAGGAGCAGAAGCAGCCCCTGCACAGCCAGATTTATGGGCCCCAGCAGGCTGGAAAAAATCCAGTGAACATTTCAGCAAATCCAGCCTCAGTCAGAAGTTACAGAGTGATAGGTGTAAGTCCCAGCCAGACTCGCAGCTGCTGCCTCTCCTGAGCCAGTCCCAGGCCGCCAGTGAAGTCACCCTCGCACCTCAGATTGTGGGGATGGCAATGGGGTCAGTACAGGTGGCGGTGGGCGCACCACTGGCACCACCCTGAACTGTTTCTGCAACAGGACAAGCAGCTGGGGGTCTGGCTGGGGGGTGCACTGGGGGAAACATCACACTGAATGGCTGGGACAGTTTTTAGAGGAGCTCTGATGAGCACAGGGCTCATTTACAGAAAAAGTTCGAGATGGGTCAGGGTTGATCCCAGCATCCCCTTTCCAGGTCCCAAGCTGGGTCACCTTCTCTGATATCATCTTCCAGGGCTCACACCCTGTTTGCAAACATTTCCTGTTGCCCATCAAGGGTCCCCACGAGGACCATGTCCACAAACCCCACACAGACAGCTTTCCCCTTCATGCAGGAGATTGCTGCCCCTGCCAAAGATCTCACAAGGGCACATGGTCACCAAGCCTTGAACAGATGAGCAAGAGGAGGAAAAAGAGGCGATTCCCTTAAAAGTCATTAACATCTCTATTAGTATTGACTAATGGCAGATCTCAGCCCTCACCATCTTCTTGTCCTCATCTGCAGGTTTTTTGGGACAAGGCCAGTCTTCTCGACTTTGGAAAATACTTGCCACACTGAGGGTGATAAAATCATCAACTTTCTGCAGCTGGGAGGGGCCAATGCTTCCCATCTATCCTTTTATCAGCCCCATTCACCTCCTTCCTGCTTCATCCCAGGGAAACTTCCCACCCCCACCCCCCAAATTTCCAGGGCTTTTTGCGCAGCAAAACCAGTCCTGATCTTGAGATAATGCCTCTGTCCCAGTATGCACATGGGAAGAGATGGGAGACAAGCCTCTCTTGCAGAACCAAAACTGCTGTGTGCCCTTCACATCTGTTCTGCTGCAGGGGAGGTGTCCGAATCCCCCAGAGCCTCAGTGGTCTCCAATGAGGGGGTGAGTGAGGACCCTCCTGCCAGATCTTTGTTATCTGAGACACGTAATGATCCAGCTGCTGCCCCCAGCTCCACAGAAACTCCAGCATCTGTCTGGAGACAAGGCTTAGCATACCAGGTTTTTGCCTGTTCTTCCCATAGCCTGATTCTCCCTCCCAAAGGACGCAATTTGAGGGTCACTGAGGGTCCTTTAGCTCCACAGAAAAGTCAGCTTCTCCCTCCTCTGAAGCTGGGCAAGCCGAGATGCAGGGGCTGTGGTACATTTGGGATAGAGAGCATAGGCAGAAGCACATGGACACTCTTTTTAGGACTGTGCCTCACGTGCTGACCTCTGTTACGAGGATATGAAGAAGAGGCAGGACTCCAAAGCAGCTTTTCTGCATCCCCATGCCTCTCACACAGGGCTAAATCCATTATGTACTGTCCCAGGTTGGTACCCAGCCGCAGTGCAGGACCAGTGCTCAGACCTACTGCATCCCATCCCTCCATCATCATACCTGGAGCCATGCAGGACCTGGCATTTGTCTGGTGTCACGCCGGGGTCCTTTGCGAGGTGGCAGAGCCTGGAGACACCATGTCCATGGAGGCATGCTGGGCTCCCAGGTGGCCCCCTCTGAGGTAAGCGTGCCCTGTGCTGTGGCTGTTCCCAGCCGCAGTTTCATCTCCCCACTGGAGCCACCAGCTCTCTGACCTGGAGCACAGGGTGGGACTCAGCAAGTCAGTTCAGGGGCTTTTGCAGATTTTATAGTGCCTTTTTTCATAGCTCCAAAGCAGACTGCACTCAGCCAGGCCAGCCCCTTTGGAAAGCGCTCCTGCTTCACTTTCCAAGTGCATCCATCCATTTTCCTAATGCAGCAGAGGTCATGGGATAGCACTCTGTGCCTCTGTGTATCTCACTCAGCCCTCTGGAAGCTTGTCCAGCTCCATCTCTAAACATCTAGTGCAGTTCCTGGGCTAACGGTCCTGAGATATTTTTGGGAGGAGGGTGGAGGATCTGGCTTCACACATGCCTTGTAGGCTGCATGGGGAAGTTCAGATCTTAAACAACAAAGGATCCCCACAGAGGATGTTCCTCCGGGCACAAATGACCAGGAATTCCATATCTAGTCTTTCTGCTCTTCCTAAATGAATGGTTCTTCACTCAGATTTCTCAGACTACCCCTGCAGAGAGCCCTGCTTCAGCTTCTTGCTGTGAGAGCAGCAGAGATTCAGGAGCTGCCAGGAATGGATATACAGCTTCTAAAAAGTACAGCATGGGACTGTCCTTCCCTCCGTGTGAGACCTGCTCGTGAGCCTCTTTAGAGCCAGGAGTCAACCTCAGCCCCAGATTTTGGAGCCACTTCCACCGTAACTGGGCATCTCTTTCCACCCACCCCTCTGCAGCATCGCCTATCTGTTTCCCTCTCTGTCTGTGTCTTAGGTTACAATGTAAGGTGTAACCGAAAGTATGTATTCTATCACCATCTATTGAAAACCAGGTGGAGCAGTGTTCTTTATCTTTTCCGTGACACATCCCTGGTAACTCCCTCCGGGGAGATATCTTCTGCTAATGGGCCATCTAGCCTCACTGCATGACTCATAAAATTGCATCATCCCATTGTGAGATGCTCCCCCCAGGGGGAGGAACCAAGCATTCCTACCTGGATATAATCTGAGGTTTGGAACATCACAGTCAGCCCTTACCTACTGGATTCCCAGAGGACAAGAGCTACATAACCACCACTGGACTTTCAGAGGAAGACCAAACCCTTCTACAGGATCACCACTTCAACAGAACCGTATCTATCACTTCAAAGAGGACTGCAGCCACCACTTAATCAGACTGCTACCACCACCCTTGCCGACAGGGTGTCCGGTCGTATCTGACTCTGTCAGTTGAAGCCAGCGTTTCTGTATTATTGCCTTGTTATATATACTAGTAAAGACCTGTTATTCCTATTTCTCATATCTTTGCCTGAAAGCCCCTTAATTTCATAATTATAGTACTTCAGAGGGAAGGGGGTTACATTTTCTATTGCAAGGGAGGCTCCTGCCTTCCTTAGCAGACACCTGTCTTTCAAACCAAGACAGTCTGTCCCACCCCTTCTTGGAAAGAAGCCCTGGATCAGAAGGTCTGAGCATTCATCTTTGCCCCATGGTCTAAAACCTCTCCTCTGCGCTGGGGGGCTCTCTTATGCAACCACCTCTGAGCATCCCCTCTCTGCTTGTGTCCCTGAGATGTGACAGAGACAGCAGCCACAGGCAGACCCTGGCATTAAAAGGGGTCACTCTGGAAGACTGACATCCCCTGCTTTCAGATGTCACCCTAACACCCAGGTGATCCAACCTCAGGAGAGCCACTGCCCAGATGAGGTGTTGTATTGGTGTGTCTTGGGTTAAAATGTAAGGTGTAACCAAAAGCATGTATTTTACTACCATCCACATGAGCTGTTAAAATGGGTGAAGTAATGTTCTTCTCCATGACTCAGCCCTGATAACTCCCTCTGGGGAAGCAGCAGCCACCCTGGGGGGGGGGCCATCTCCGCTAATAAGCCATCAGAGTCTCACAGAATGACTCATAGAATTACATCGTTCCATTGTGAGATGCTCCGCCCTGGGGGAGGAACCAAACATTCCTACCTGTGTATAATCTGAGGTTTGGAGCAACACAGGGGCACTACCACTGGATTCCCAGAGGACAAGAGCTGATAACCACAACTGGTCCTCCAGGGAAGGACCAGACTCTTCTACAGTATCACTGCCTTGACAAGACCACATTCATCACTCCAACAGGACTGCAGCCACCATTTAAGAGGACTGCTACCACCACCCTGACCAACACGGTGTCAGGTTGTATTCTGACTCTGTCAGTTTAAGCCAGTGTTTCTGTACTATTGCCTTTTTCTAAATTTTCCTAATAAATTGTAGTTCTGACTTGGAATCTCTCACAAGATATTTGTGTGGAGTTAATTCCTTCTGCTGATTTGCCTTCAAACCACTAAATGGTGGCAAGTATGAACAGTAGGAACAGAGACAAGATAGTCATTCTGTCCTCGGAAGGGACAGCTGCTGGGTTAGGTGTTGCAGACATCAATGCTTCCTTAGGAGGAAAACCTGCTGCCTGGAGCTGTGTGTGCCAAAGGCAACCGGCCTGAGATTGACCATGAAAACATATTACAAGTGTAAAAAAACCCTTGGTTTTCTACATCCTGAAACTTTCCACAAACACAATCTGAATATTTGCAGTATTTTTCTCTAGGAAAACACATTTCAGAACAACTAAGCAAAGAGGGAGAGTCATAAAGCTGATGGGAGATTGGGCCCATCTCATTGTCATCCTACTGACGTTTCCCTGGGATCAGGGAACCCTGGAGCATTCCCCAAGAGGAACATAGATATCCTCATGCTGTCCATGTCCAAGGGTCAGTGTTTAGTGGGACGTGGAGGTGAGGCAGTGACAGGAGCAATGTGGGGACTTGCAGGTGATGGGAGGCTGTCAGGCCAAGGTTGCACACTTCAAGATCTGAGCATCATTTAAATTAGTGAAGCAGCCAGATAAAACAGCAAGGCCTTGTTCTTTTTTCTTTTTTCCCTTAAAAAAATCTAATTTAAAAGCTCGTTACCTTCTAGAAAAAAAGGGTTTTGAAGTCTTTGATTTCTCCCCCTGGGCAATCTGTAATCCCTCAGCTAAATCCCAAGCCCTTTAATTAAGACCTCAGTCATTTGAATTGTTAATGAAGATCCATTGGAGGACCATAATTCTCATTCCTGATTTCATCTTGTGCTCGTTAGGGACTCCTGATTAAAATTCATCATCTCAGAAGATATTTATAACTCTCTAACTATCCCTAGACCTCATTAATTCAAAGCCACCTGTTTGGAAAGAGATGGGGGGACTTAAAAGGCACCAGGCAGGACCTAGAGCTGAGGAAACACTGTTGACTGACAGACGACAGTGTTGGCCTCGCTGCACAGTGTGGCAAGGGCCACCAGGGGTGTAAGGGATACCATGGGAGTAAGACATGATCCAGACTGTATTTAGTGGGGTGAGAGAAAAGAAGGCCAAGCAGCCACCGGCCAGATGTGCCAAAGAGGAGAGAGACGCCCTCCTCCATCAGTGTCCTGGAGCGTACAAGGGTATGAAGACTTGGAAACATTGAACCATAGGAAGAGACCTCCCCATGACTCCTTCTCTGTCCCAGTGGACAGACAGGTCCTGCCTGTCTCAACAACCCACCAGGGACACAGCCACTGGATCATACAGTCTGGCTGCTCCCTCCACAGTTTGCCCAACACTGAATTCCTGTCCTGAATCCCAGTGAAGCTGAACCAGCCTCACAGACCTCACCTCTGCATGGGCCATGGGATTCTTTTCTCAGCAAAACCCCCAGTGGTAACAGAGAGGGAACCCCAAAGCATCCAGCTCTCCTTCCAACCAATGCCTCAGTTTGCCTTACTCTGGGCTTTGCCTTTTGCTCTTGCACCATGTCCTCCCTTGCACCACTGGAAGCTAAGCAGAAGCTCTGCCTCTTCCACTTCTCCTTCCTGTCCTCTGCCATCACCCACGTGCTGCCCTCCCTTTTCCTCTCCCCCATCCATGCTCTCTCCCATGGCTCCCTCTTCTCACCAGCTGTCCAGTCCTGAAGTTTGCCATAACTTTGCTGATCTTCTGCATGAGTTGCTTCTCCCCAAGTTCAGCCTAAATCTGGGTCAGGCTCCCTGGGGCTGGGGACCAAGCCCAGGGATCACAACTATCACAAGAGGTTTCCCTGGAGTAATTTGTCCCCTTGACCCAAAAGGAACCCTTTCCTTTGGGACACCCAATGTTTTTGCTTAGCCTCATGTTCTCCTGCTTTGGGTCAGGCTTTAAATAAAAATGCCCTGTGAAAATAGGAAAAGAGTTTGTTTCAAGGCTGTCTAATGAAATACTCCAGCGCTTCAGAAATTAGGCATTTTACCTTGAAAACATCTAGCAAGACTATGCTGACACTTTCACGTACATCCAGATGACTGAAACATGAACTTACAGCTCCTTTTGGTCCTGTTGAAATCCCATTTTTTGGTGAATTACTACACATAAAAGTTCCAGCTGGCTGCTGCCACTCCTGCCCAGGTTTCACTACCCCGCAGCCCAGGTGACTTTTGGGACAGCTCATCCCAGGCCCCTTCCACCTTGCATGTCACCACCAATGCTGTGACAGCAGTATGTAGCTCTTCAGCCGTATTCTGATGTGTGAGGCTGAGGAGACCCCTCCTTCCTCACACAGTGGCTGAGTCCAGCCGTGTTTGTACTAGTCACCGCAACACAAAGCAGGAAAAAAATCTCTGGGTTGCTGTGGACAACAGAGGGTGAATAAGAAGGATGATAAATGCACTTTGAATCTCTTTGCCTCTAGACAGACACATTTAAAAGTGACCTGCAAGAGACCTTCTCCTTTCGGTCCCAAATAATAGAAGCTCTGAATGAATTTTAACACTGGGTTTATTCCCCTTATGCTTTTTTTGTTCCTGTTAGAAATTCAGGTCCCTGTGCAAGCCCCTGAATGAGTGAGTGCAATGAGGATGCAACAGGAGGGAAAAGTGAACACAAGTGAATGAAAAATTATTTTTAAACACTTTCCAAAGTGCCCAGCTTTTATCCTGCTGGAGTGGGAGAGGACGCTGTTTAACACAATTTGCTTCGTGCTTGAGAGATTTATTTAACTCCAACAATCGTGTGGCAGTTCAGAGAAAGGAAGCCTTTGTTGGAGTTACAGCTCTCCATGGCAAGCAGTCTCCATGCCCTTGCTGGAGTGAGGCCACTTTGCATGGAAGAATGAACTGCTTATTTGGGATGGGTGACCCCAGAGCCCACTGCCTGCTGGGAGGCACAATCTGGGATGGTCCATCTGACAGCAGCTTCAAGCTTTGACTCTGTCCGTGGTAGCCAGGAAAGCATCACAGCTCTGTGAGTCCAGCCTAACAAGCAGGGGGTCTTCTGAGCAATGGAAAGATTCGGGGTCTGGGACAAAAATCCCTGGCTGCTATGAATTTCTCTTGAACTTCCCAAAGGGACTTGCTTACATTTGAAGTTTTCCAGGTAGCACTTGAGTAAATGATGTGTGATGAACCTGTTATTTTGATATCAGAACAAAGGATGATCTACCTGGGTTGAACAGAGATAACCACACTACCTCCACAGGCCCTCAGTTTGGGAGAGGTCTTGGCAAGTTTCATGGGGGCAAAGCTGTCACTGGAGCCTGTCTGCCTGGAGCTGGGTCCAAGGACTATTTGGAAACAGAGCTATTGTCTTGGACCCATGACTGTGGAGCAGAGTTTCTGCACCTACAGGACTCTGCTACCTTCTATAGGTCCATGGAAAGGCATCAGTTGTAAGGATCAGCTTGATACATATGCCAAGGAGTCCCTCAGCCTTTGCCTTTGGGCCCCTTTGCTCCACAATAAGCAGATTGTTTGGAAAGATTTGGAGGTTTGGAGAGATAATTACAGGTTGGATCAGGTTGAAAGGGACCACAGTGGGATCATGGGATCCCACCTCCCTGCCTCAGCAGTGTCATCCTAGAGCACATGGCAGAGGATTGTGTCCAGATGGCTCTGGAATATCCCCAGTGAGAGAGACTCCACACCCTTTCTGGACAAAAGGAAAGGGAAAAGGATTGTCAAGGACAGTACCTTCCAGCTCCCACCTTCTACTGGCAACAGGACCACCTGTGTCACAGGGAAGGAGCAGTCTTCTGCTAACAGGCAGAGCACCATTATAAGTCTCTCCCAGCCCTAGCAGAGGACAGAAATCTCACTCAGGTCAAAAATATCTTTCACCAACATCTTCCCACTTTTTGACACAAATAAAAGCCATCAAGGCAAGACCATGGTGTCCCTTGGCTCTTCCCTTGCAGGACAAGATGTGTCATGAATGTACCTCAGCCATCCCATCCCATCCCATCCCATCCCATCCCATCCCATCCCAGAGCCTGGATTCCGGTGATGCAGGTGTGTGGTGCAGGGTGCACATGGCCCCCAGGCAGCCCACAGGCCCCTACATAGCCCAGGATTTGTGTCTGGGCCCCCACGACCCCCCATGACACCCACGCTACTGGGAGCTGCCACCACAAGCCACTGCCTCCCTCTTGTGGGTGAATTTGAGGAAGTATGAGGGGGAGCACCCAGGAAGCCCTGGCAAGCCTAGCACCTACAAAAACACCCCTCTCACCTCACCGAACAGGGAACACCCTCCAAGCATGCCACGCTCTCCAGCTTCTGGGAAAACAAACCTGTAGAGCCCCCAAAGGCTCATCCTGCCATAGACCCTCATGGTGGGCTAGTACAGCCAAACAGAGCCTTCCCAATGAGCTCACACAGCCAGATCCTGCTCTGGGTGACTGCAGAGACTGGGACTGAGGTAAATAAGGGGAGAAAAGGACATGCAGTGGTGCCAGAACCACAGTCTTGGGTCACCTGTAACAGGCTGCCTGACTCTTGGATTGGGGAAGGTTTGGATCCTCCACAGGCAGAGCAAAATCAGAAAATCAGAATATCCTGAGCTGGAAGAGGCCCAAAAGGACCATCAAGTCCAACTCCTGGCCCTGCACAGACACCCCCAACATTCCCACCCTGTACCTGAGAGCATTGTCCAAACGCCCCTGGAGCTCTGGCAGCCTCGGGGCCGTGCCCATTCCCTGGGGAGCCTGGGCAGTGCCTGACCATCCTCTGGGGAAAGAACCTTTCCTGAAATCCAGCCTAAATCTCCCCTGACACAAATTCATACCATTTCCTGTCACTGGGCACCAGAGAGCAGAGACTTCACTGCCTTGGGAGGAAGCTGTGAACCACTTCAATAGACCCTTCAGATGGCCAGTGTTGGCTGGAGCATAGGAGAAGAAACCAGCCTGTCCACTGCAATAACCAACCCACAGAGCATTTGGGAGCAGACAGCAGCGAAGAACAGAGCAGCATTTCCACAGGATCCACTGGCTACTCAGGACTGTGGTTCCCATCTGAAAAACCCAGGTTTCTCCAAGCCCTGGGAGCTTCCAAGCCTTTGGGAGGCCATATGAGTCCCCTCATGGAACTGGAAGGAAAAAGGGAATGGAGGGCCAAGGGAGCTATTAAAATCCCCTTCATGGGCATGATGGGTGGCAGGATAATCTCAGCTGCTCCCAGAAACACTGAGATAGCCCCAAGGGATGTTTTAAGAAGGCTGAAGATAAAAGGAAAAAGGCTGAAAAGAAATAGTCTGGGGAACTGAACAAGAATATGCGAACTCAGCTAAGACCTGCAAGGAAATGATGAAGGCCAGGGAAAAACAGAGAAAAATAACACTGCCAAGAGGGCTACTGGGAATAAGAAGGAATTTTGCAAATTGCAGCAAAGGGAAAGCAAATACAGTGTGAGTCAGCCCATTAATAAATGAGAAGGGAACGCAAATTAATGAGAATTCAGAAGCAGCTGAGGTACTGACCTGCTTTCAGATTTTCTATTTCATTCCCAACACAACTGAGTTCTGGGAGGCGTTAACCCTTTCCTCTGTACCCTTCAGGACTAGGCATGACACTATCGGTTCAGAAAGTCTGCAAACCTGTGGCCCTACATGGGCCTCCTTCAAACTCCTTCATGCACTTGTGCAAAACTTCATCACAGCTGAATCACAACGGTCTGTGATGGATATCTCAGCCATCGGGCACCCTTCTGCAAGTCCTCATTCTCATGTGGCTGGGCTCATACAAGAACCTGCAGACGGTCTTCTCTCCCATGTCCCACCCCTCTCTCATTTTCCTGTTCTGTTTGTTTTATTGATCATAGTTGATTTGAAACAGTTTTTAGAAGTTTTTTCCCAGCTAGCTAGAGCCGAGACCATCTTCTCTTTTCACTCCTGCTGGGAACTGTGGATCTTAACCAGTATAAACCAATGCAGCTCCATTATGGCCATGAGAGGGTTCTCTGATACACCAGTACCCTTTGGCCAAAAGCAAGAGGGTTAAGGCACTGGTCATTCATAGCACACACCAGTCAGATGTCTGCTCCATTCTTCACTGTCTCTTTGGGAGGTCTCAGCACAACCTCTCTGCCAAGTAGTAGCAGCTTATTTTATGGATCAGCTCCTGTTTGATGATGTATTCATTGATCTTTGACACCACCAACCTCTGAATTCCTCATTCCCAAACTGAACGGCATCACTCCAGGATCCATCAGTGCCTCAGTCTGAACCTTCCTCTCCTGCTCCCAGCAGCATTATTTGCAGGGCAAGGTCCTGCAGCCTCTGAGTCACATTGATTTTTACCCTTCACAGCAGCCCAAAGATGCTTCATCCTGCCAGGAGACACTTAAGGACTTTCATGTCCTGATTTTGCAAGGAGAAGCAAAATCCAGAGGCAACAGAGTTAGGGAAGCCTGTAGTTAAAGCTGTTCTGGCCTCTGACAGACATTTACTGTCTTAGCTGCACTTTCCCAGGCTGGATGCCTGCATACACTGAGTAGCTGAAGAGCATTTTCAGTTAAACCAGCACTGCTGCCAGTCAGGGAATGAAAATCTGGCTTTGGAAACCATTGGAGGGCTCTACAACTGATGCAAGAGTCAGAGATGTCATGGAGATGTGCATGGACTTCCATGGGGTTTTTTTCTCTTTTTCCTTGTCTGAGTCCTTAAAAAAATTTGCATTTGTCTCCTGAAGGACCTGGAACTTGCACTTTCAAATAGCTTTTATAGCTCCCTACTCCAATCCTCTCCAAACTGGAATATGGGCAGGCAGACAGTTGCACACGAAGTCCCACCTTCTCTGAGGGCCCCTCTTGTCATGTGCATTTTTACAAGCTCTTGACCTGCTGTTGGAATTGCCACTGGCTTAAGCCCTTCTTCTGAGTCTGAGCTCTGAGTAAATACTAAATGTCAAGGATCGTGACCTAAAAAAAGGGGCAGAGAGGTATAAGCTGGGGACATTGAACTCAGTCCTCATCCACTCTTCACTCAGTCTTTCCAGTCCAAAGTGCCCAGCAGGGTGTTATGCCAATTTCTCCCCAAGGTTTCTCTGTCCTAGATGTCCTGCTTCAGCTCCTCATCACCTCATCATCAAAGACCTTCCTGTGCTGTCCACATGGCAGTTCCCAGAACTGCAGTTCTTCCTGCTGAGCCCTTCACCTCCCTCTCTTCCTCACTGAGTTTCCACTGGGGCTTCATGTAAAAATGTCTGTGGGAGTACTGGTAGGGCAATGGATGCAAATACCTGGGAGCGTTAAGAGATCTCCTTGGGGCCAAACTGAGCAGTCAGACTCACAGCATGGCACCACCAGCAGCAGTGGCCCTCAAGTGTACCCACCATGTATCTGGGCAAGGTCAAGTGTCTGGGTGCAGCCAAGTCCTCCCGAGTGTCAGATGGAGCCTGTCTGGGCTGGTGCTTGGATCCTGTATTTTTAACCTGACCTCCTCTTGACCCTAATGTCTGCAAGTCCAACTGGAGCCTTAGAGCAAAAAGCCTCCCAGAAGCAGCACTTGGGTTCCAGTAAGCCACTCCAAAGTATTTCCATACACCTATGACCTTTCAGACCCAGCGAACATCCCTGCCCTGGTGTCAGGCCAAGAAGACACAGAGCAGGAGGGGCAGGATGTGAATGCAGAACCTCAGAGAAGCCAGAGGACCTGCTTAGTATCATCGAATCCCTACAGCTAGAAAAGCTCTCAAAGATCATGGAGTCCAACCATTAACCCAGTACCATCACCATGTTCATCTTTAAACCATGTCCCTAAGCATCACAACTGCCCATTTTTTGAACACTTCCAGGGATGGTGACTCCACCACTGCCTGTGGTGGTGCCTGACCACCTTTCAGTGAAGAATTTATTTTTTTTAATATCCGATCTAAACCTCCCCTGGTGCACCTTGAGGCCATTTCCTCTTGTCCTGTTTGTTCCCTGGGAGCAGAGCCTGACCCCCACCTCCTGGCTGCACTCTCCTGTCAGGGAGTTGTGAAGAGTGAGAAGGTCCCCTCTGAGCCTCCTCTTCTCCAGGCTGAGCCCCCCCAGCTCCCTCAGCTGCTCCTCATCAGACTTGTGCTCCAGACCTTTCCCCAGATTTTGGCAAATGCTTGGTCACTTTTGTTCCTTTAGAATTTGCATTACACCAGGTAACCTCTATATCCACACCTTTTACCTTGTGCATTTCACTTTGTATCCAAATTAAAATTTCCCTGCCCTTTCCAAGAGCGCACTTAGTCCTCAATCCTATAAAGCCCTTTAGAAAGGTGTCCCAAAGGTGTTTTTTTAATGAACTAGATGCAGAAGCAGAGTTAAGCTGCAGAGCAAATTTTCCTTTGCTCACATCACCTTCGCCCCAGCCATAGCCAAGTTAGACACAGAGCATGGTTAGACTTCAAAATACTTGCAATCTTGTTTAAATATTACATTTGTTAAGCTGGTTTATAGGCCTTCTGCTTCTGGGGTGCTTAAACTGCTTTCAAAAGAGTCTGTCAACCCTTTCCCTCTGCAACTGGGAGGATTAGAAAAGGATTTTTATTTGAAACAAAAGCTCAGAGTTGTAGGTATTCACAAAACTCTAGCATCTCAGGCTATTGGGGAAACTAGTCCTGGCTGAAATAATGTCCACTGGCAGCACCTCAGCACAGCCAACACTCACGTGTGCTCATGCCTGGGGGTTTGCGTGAGGTCCCAGCTGTATTCTGGCACCTACAGGATTGCCAAAGAGGGGAAACAATTCAACCATCTTTAAAACATCAGGCTCCAGAAATCATGAGACTGGCTTAATAATCATGATTCTTTAATAGGTGCTTTTTATTTGGCTGCAGCAGGCAAAGCTTTAAGAAAAATACTAATTTGAGAGACACTTTCAATACTATCACCCAGGTTGGCAATGTTACACCTAATAGGGCCAGAAAGGCAATAACGGCTTCATTCTTGGGTTTTAACACTTTTCACAGCCTCCAGAAAATTTCATCTTTGGATGAAAACTTTCCAGTTTTGTCATATCTGTTGACGTTTCTCCTTAATGTTAATGCAAAATATCTCTGGACAAAGCTAATCTTCTCCCATTCTGGTAATTTTTTCCCATTTTCCCACACTAAGCAATGGGATGCAGTTGTCCAACTGAATTCCGCGCTCACCCAGGCACTCTTGAGGGATAGGACCCCTCAGATGTCCCCAAAGGACATCTCAGTGTGACCCAGGACACATCTTGCTTTTCCATTCTCCAAAATCACATTGTCACTACCGGCGCATTTGGGAGATAACTGTAAAACTGCAGCTGAACACCCAGTCTGGCACAGAAATGCCCTGGAGGCAGGATGTAACTGAGACCTGGCTCTGCCTCCCCCATTCCTGCACTGTCACAGGTGGGTCTCACAGCAAGCGCTGGTGTTAAGGCAGTGTTTCCTCTTATAAAACACTTTTTTCAGTTACTTACATTTCACCAGACTTTAACCACTGGGCAATTTTCCACCTCAGTCAGCCTCTGCCTGCCTTTATAGCCACTAGAGGGAAAGGGGGGTTTCTAGGGAAAAAAAAATCACATCATCCTGAGGCAAGCCGTTTGGGTAGGACAGTTTCTTGGCATTAACTGACACTGTAGAAGGTGTCTACACAATTGTCTCTCCCATAGACACCTGGTGTCTGCAGATGATTCAATGCATCCCACCCCCAGTTTGGGCTGGATTGTCTGAAGGGAAATCTAGGCCAGAAGGGTTGGGCCAAGGAGAAACAGTGCTTGGTCTTTGCTTAAAGAATTTGTCTGCGTGTATGTGAGTGCCTGTATCTCAATGTTACCATGACTTCTGCGAAGTTATGAGCATCATAAAAACTCGCGTTCACACATAACTAGAGGACACCCAAGGATCCAGTCTTTCTAAAAATCTTTCCTCTCCATTCTTGTTGTACAGTTCATGGAGATGGGATTTTAGCTAGTGAAGGGCATCTTAGAGCATTTCAACCACTGGCACCATGCCCCCAAGGCATAGACACAATACTCTAGAAGAACTCATCCCAGATTTATGCAAACACTCTACTTGCTCCACATAGTCCAGCAATGGAACCATAGGAGGGAGAAGAAGCGGAAAGAAATGGACCAGAATAAGAAAAGCAATGTGAGGTGGGAGTCAAATTAATGTAGGTGACACAACATGGTGATACAGGGCCATGCCGTCAGCACTGGGGTTTGGGAAGGGCCACAACTGCAGGTTAAATAGCAAAAGGCAGGAGGCAAAGGGGACTACAGAAAGGCAAGGTGTCCTGTGGATGTTCCTGGATGGTGATGGCAGCTGGAATTGAGATTTAGTTGAACATGGCTGTCAGGCATCTATATCTGTAACAGGGCCTGACAGAGGACTGAAGTCCTAGTGAGATCCTAGTCCAGCCAGTTCAGGTCTTAAATGTCCCTCCATGCCAGATGAGAGGGTAAGTGCACATTTCTCTCTCCATTCCATCCTCTGGAGAGGGAAGGAAAAATGGTAGCGGGGAAGAAAGAGAAATGGATGGGGAACAGCACAGTCTAAGCCTTGTTAAGTCCAGCTGTGAAATTTCCAAAAGACAAGACTTGCCCTTCATAAGCACCAAGGACCAACACTCAGCACCAGCAAGATGCACAATTTCCTCACAAGTGAAATGCCACAGCATGAAAGGGGACCCTGGCTGAAGCCAAGTGGAGGGCACAGCCTCTGACACCTGATGTAGATGTTAATGAGCATGGCTGTGCTGGAGCTCAGCATGTTGCTAGATGGAGTCTAAAGCCACTCCAAGCTCTTCAGCTGACCTAACATCTCTGATCTTTCCCCAGATTTGGATGTCAGGGCTGGCACAGAGATCTACCAGGTGGAGAAGGGAAATAATGGCCAGGACCAGAAGAAATTACTTGTGAAAATGGCTAAAACTACAACAAGCACCTCTCTGTGCTTCTCACATCCATCGAATGCAGAAAAGGGAACAGTAGCAGAAGGGAACTGGAAACCCAGCACACCAGCACCAAATGGAAGGGAGACACCAGGAGACAAAGCCTGGAGGAGACAGTGAAAAAATGGGACCAACTAGTTCAAGCCCTAGTTTTCACCAAAACATCACTGTTTCAGCCAAGTTGGGTTGCTCAGGTACAAGTCTCACCATGAGCTAAAACCAAAGTCCTGAAATCAGCACTCCCCTGCCCCTGGTACTGGTGATGTTAGTCAGCCAGTAGCTGCTCTGGAGGTGATGGAAAAGGGGTGACAAGGCTTCTGGAGGTGGGATTTGGGGTCGGGAAGCTACCCGATGAGCTCTGTACTTCGGACCAGCACGGCTAGATGGCACTGTGTACTCTTCCAGGAGTGGCATATCCCACCACAGCTCCCATGCCCAGGAATTTAATATGCCCAGTGTTTGCAGTTGCTGTTGAAGATCTCCTCTGAAAGACAGCTTATCTGAGGGATGGCGTGGGCTGTTGGAAGTTTTGTCACGTCCAGAGCACAGGAGAACTTCTCAGGGAGGAAACTGGCAAAATTTTCTGTTTCGGGGTTATTTTAACAAAGGCAAGTATGTGTTTGAAGCAGGAAAAAAATGCCATTTCCATACAACTGTGAACAGCAGAGACAGATCTTGAGGAGTCAGGCCTAGAGTGGACTTACGCCATCGCACCTATGGAGATCCTCATGGTCATGTCCCTGTTTATCCACACTCAAGGAGGGAGATCAACACAATGGAGCACTGGGACAGGGTGTCCCTGTGCTGTTATGCCAGTGCTGGTGTAGAAGACAAGGACCTGCATTTGGGGCTGCCAGATTCTGAGAGACCAGTCTCAGCTTCCTCTGTCAAGGAGCAAATCTGGACACACACCATCTCTGCCTGGTGGAGGTTGAGCAAGGAACCCACTGGGATCTTCTGCAACCCTGGAAGACATTTGGTCACCCAGGCAATAGGCAAAGATCAGAAAAAGGTGGGGGAGGGACGAAGGGCATTAGATATGAATGGAGGAGTGGATGAGCAGAGTCAGGCAGGACAGAAGAGGGGCATGAAGCCTACCACTGCCTTTTACTGTCTTGAGATTCATTTGTGGGTCAGTTTGAGATGAGAACCCAGAAGCAATCTTTACAAAAGGCAGAGCAGTCTGGCCCTCTCTCCCCTTTTTCCCCAGCTGGTGGACTCAAGCTGGGAGTCTGGAAGACACCACCACGCTGTGGTCCCCCAGCTGGGAGCCCGCCGTCCCTTGCTCAGCCGTCTGCACAAGAGTTGGGAGAGTTTAACATCTCAGGAGCCAGGCTCCCATGTTCTCCTCTTGCTACCAGCTGGTCAGGCAGGCTGCCAAGGGTATGCTGGCAGGAAACTGGGAACTTTTCCATCAGGATTTCATCCGCAGTGACGGATCTCCGGGGAATATTTTCGTCCTGATGAATCAGCAGTCTTAGGTGGGAGATGAGCTGCCCAATGGAGGGGTTAATGTCCAGCACTCAGGAAAGGTGCGAGTCCCCACATCAGGCAGGTGTCAGCTAATCCAAACCCCCCCAAATCCATCCCCTACTGGAGGCCTCTCCTTAATCTGTTACAGTCGGCGTTTGCCCTGGGGCCGTGGATCTGATATCTCTTCCGAGCAGGGTGTCAGTATTAACTATTATAATTCTGGATATTCTTGTTAGCCATGCAAATGTCCAACCCTAGGCTGGAATCTCGCTTCACTCTTCGGCTTCAGCAACATCCTGTGGCAAATTGCTCTGTGCAGAGACACTTCTGTTTATCATCCCCAGCCACCACCTGTTCTTCTCACCACGTTCCTGGGTTATCCCACATGCACGGCAGCTCTCCTCTGCCCTGTTCCCTACTTGACACCATGAAATTTTGGCCTGGCCCTTTATTGCAAAAATCCTTATGGTGAGCTAGGAAAAGTGTAGTGAGCTGTTGATTCCCTTCCCAAGTCACCCTGGTGAGACATTCCACTGTTTGCATCTGCTTGTGGCAGAATCCACTGGTGTCCATGGAAAGCACTTCCATGAAGAAAATCCATCCCATGTGAATCAGGACTGCAGCCCAAGCCCCTTGCAGTCAGCACAGCCCTGGGGTCAAAACCCCCCTCCAATAGGAAGGCAAAAGGTAAGTGTGCTGGGACAGGGTAAGAGGTGGTTTTCTGCTACTACTCTTCATGAGGTTCCAATTTATCACGTGGGAAGCAGGTGTAGAGCTCAAATGGAGACCAAATGGCAATGGGACAGAAAAATGTTAACAAGTCAAAAAATCAGCAAGTGCTGCACTGAGTTCTGTAGTGTGATTAATAAAACAAACTAGAAAAAAAAAATCTCTGTTTCAACACATGGCCAGAAATGCAGAGTGTTGTGCTATCCCGGCTATTCTGCCCTCTGAATACCTGCCTCTCTGTTTGGGTTCACACTAAAATACTCTAACATGCTTTCAATTTTTTTTTAATTTTATTTTTACAAATGCTCAGACTTTCCTGCCACAAATTATTCTTGGCTAGGTTACAAGTAAAATGGCCATGGATAGCCATTTCTTTAAAAAAAAAAACAAAACGTGAAAACCGGTTTATGAGATATTTTGGTTGAATATTTTTTTCTATGCGAACATACGGTGAAAGTTCAGGAGTTTTCACTTTTTTCTGCCCAAAAGCTCCTCTTAAGCTACAGCTCAACCTCTAACATGATCTCACCTTTACAGACCATCCGCTTGGAAAGAATATTGCTACTAACAAAGCCTGGGACCATCTCCCTCTGTGGCCTCTTTCACTGCAAAAAAGCTGTCTGGGACTGCTGTAAGGACAGGCTGTCACTGAAACTCTCAGCCATGATAAGTCACAATTCATCCCACTGCAAAATTATGACTTTGGCATGAAAATCATGATTAAACCAGTAATAGACAAGTAAATCTTATTTGCCTGTGGTCCCAGGTGGTCTCAGGCTGTAGGTTCGAACCACAAAGGAGAGAAACTTTTTGGGGAGAGGCTGTGAAAGAAAAGTTTCATGCAAGCACACAATGCCACTAAGCTGATAATTTAAGGAAAATAATGAACATTATCAAGACTTGTAAAGAGCCTTGCTGCAAGAACTGGGACCTTCAGCAGCTCCACAAAAATATCCCCACATCATGAGAGTTCATGGGCAGTTTTGGGATAATTAACCCTCAAGCACATTAAGTCCAAGAAAAACTAATTACTTTCACAGAACAAAACAGATTGTTTTACAGGCAATGTTGTTCTTTGGCCTGTCTCTTCTGGAAAATGGCACCAGTTAAACAAAATCAATTTTATTAACTGACAGTGCTGTGAAAAGATTTATGGAAAAGGACTGTTTGATGGGCTTTTAATAACAGACCTGATGCCCATTACCAGGGCTGACAAGGTGCACATGCTGGACAAGAGAGATCATCTGAGCTGGAGACCTTTCACAGTCTGGCCAGAAAGGGGTTTTCTTGTTCCTCTAGTGAGTCCTAAATCTAACATTTAGCATTGGTCATAGGACTCAGTTAATGGCACAAGCCTGTTACCCAGAGAGGTGGTTTTCATCCTGTTTGATGCCATTGTGCTGGGCTCCATTCAATCAAAGCTCATGCCAAGCCTCAATCCTCACTGTTTGCAGTGTAGCCTTCCCTCAGCGTTGCCCTGGCACCTGCCATCCCTTGCCACACTGGAAGGGAACAAGCAATGGACAGCCCATAGCAGCCCATGGTCTTGGGCTGAGTTGCTCCAGAAGCCGTGCTGAGTCCTGCAGGGACAGATTGCCTCTCTGCCCCAGAGATGGGGAGGTCTCGCCTTGCTGGAGATTGTTTGGGTAAGTTGTGATGGATCGTGTCCCGATGTCGAGAGTCGAGGTGCAGCGGGAGGCTGAGAAAGTTAACACTGAAAATGTTTTAAAGCAAAGGGAACATCAAAAGATCTCCAGGAAACGGCAAACACCCAGAGTTCAGCAATCTCTGAAACAGATCCCCTCCTCCCATCTCCATGTCTGGATAAGAGAGACTCCTGAGAAAAAGGGCGATCAAGATCAGAGAAGATGGTAAGCTATAAATCAACCAGCTCTCTCTTTTCACCTCCCTCCCTGTGCCCTCCAGTCTTAGGAAACCTCTGGAGCAGCAAGACACAAATTCAAACAGCAGGATGACTCCTCCTGTCTCCTCCTCAAGAGACTTGCCCTAGTGCAGCCCCCAAGCCTTCCTCCAAATGCCGCCCAGCTCACAGAGGTGCTGGGTGGGGAGCACGAACATTCTCTCTGGCACTGCAGATTTTATCTGACATGCCAGATTGAGACTTACAGAAAAGTCAAATAAGCCTTAGAATCCTCAGATTCACTGTCTACCACTGGAACAACATTTTTCTATAAATCTGAGAGGCTGAACACAAGGTTAGGAGGCTTTGAGCCCAGCAAAGCTCAGCCCTGAGCACACAGACCTGGTCATTAGGAACACATCTTACAGGAGTATGTATCCCACAGCACTTCAGGAGCTGCTCTCTGGCATGGGGTAGCCTCCTCTTCTCCTGATGGCCAGGCATGTAGGGGTGAGCCAGCCCTGGGTGTTAACACCAAGATGCATTTTTCAGGTGAGTGGATTTGGGGCATTCCCGATAGTGAATGTGCCTCTCAGTGGTAACAAGGCCAAGCTGAGCCCCTTCCCCTCCATATTCAGAGCCTCCTTCACCTCTCAGCATCCCACTGCAATACGGGGTGCAGTATACAGATGGGTGAGGAGAAGACATGTCTGGAATAAGACAGAAACACAGGGCAGGTTATGCCCTTCAGCATGGCCCATGGTGAAGCAGCAAGGCAGAGAGTGCAGCATGTCTCCGATGTAAGGGGATACAGCCCTCGGTGGGTGCTGGCTCTGGTTCAGGAGGATGTTTTATGTGCACACATGCATTAGTGCAGTTGCCAGGTTACTGGGCAGACAAACTATGTTCAGCCTTTCTAAGTGAGGTCTCCTGCCCACGAGGTTGGGTCAGGAGCAGAAGTGGCAGCAGGCCCAGTCTGTGTGTCAGCAATTCAAGGGGCTGTGACGTGGCCTCAAGCCACAGAGCAGGAGCCCAAAGACAAAGAGAGGAAGAAAAGAAAAGAAAAGAAAAGAAAAAAAAAGAAAAGAAAAGAAAAGAAAAGAAAAGAAAAGAAAAGAAAAGAAAAGAAAAGAAAAGAAAAGAAAAGAAAAGAAAAGAAAAGAAAAGAAAAGAAAAGAAAAGAAAAGAAAAGAAAAGAAAAGAGAAAAGAAAAGAAAAAGAAAAAAAGAAAAGATGCTGGGGGGACACTGAGTAACACCCCTGTTAATTCTACATCTGGGGTACCCCTGACCTGAGCAGATTGACCTTCCCCAGCTTCACTGTATCTCCAGCATTTCCTATGACAAAGACAAGCTGCCACGGGGAGGGAAGGGACGCATCTCATTTTTGGCATTGACTTGCTGCACAAATCAGTTCTCACGTACCCCTGCTCCTCTTGCTTGTCCTCATCTAGGGGAAAGCAAAAGCTTTGCCGTGCTCCATCTCCCCACTTCTAGGCAGCACAGGGGGCTCCTGACTTGGACCTTCTTGGTTTTATGACCTGGAGAGCCCCTGCTGCTTGTGACAATCTGCACTTTGTGACCATCTTTACTTAAAGTAAATATTCTGGACAAGGCTCCCAGGTCCCACTGGTGAGATCTAAATCCCATTAACTTCCTCCTCTTTTCATCTAACCTGCATCTAACCAGTTAGTTGTAGGAGAAGCAATAGCCAGACTGTTGGGGTGTGCGAGTGTAAACACTTCTAGGGAATTGGTGCAGATGATACCTAGCAAACAGTCCCTGGAGCTTGCCTGGAACATACACTTACGGGGGAATTTCTGAAGTAACATGAACCCCCACGCTCTCAGAAGGTCACATTTGGTGGTGGATAAACCAGGAAGCACAGAGAGAGATGGAAGAGAGGGAGTCATTGTGAGAAAGGTGTGGGATGAGTTGGTTTCAACATGACCATGGTGGGAGCAATGTCTGCTGAGCTAGAGTAGGAGCAAACAGGGTCAGGATTTGGGGCAGGGAGGGCAGCAGGAGGGATTAAGCCCTGCAAGGAGGCTGGACTGAGGGGCAAAACTCATGCTGAGGGCGGCTAGCAGAGAAAGGTTTGAGGCAGGCAGGGAAAAGCTGGGGACAGAGTTCATTATATGTGACAGAGAGACTCTGCGGGGGGATACATAGGGCATAAAGGCATCCAGGGTCAAAGTCACACATAAGGTCCCTGAAGCACAGGGGGAAACAGAGGAATTCTGGAAGCCCAGTTGTTCCTCATGGGAGAGGGAATCCTGGGGGCTGAGCAACAGAGTGGGTGCACGGGGGCAGCCGAGCAGGGGACACAAGCTCCCAGCCAGGCAGGTGTGGGGCTGGTGGACCCCCTCCATGCCCAGCTCCTGGGTGGAGAGGGGGCTGACTCTGAGGTGTTTCCCGGGCACCAAGCCACCAGGGGCTCCCCTGGGGGCTGTAACTCCAGCTCAGCCTCCATCCTGCTGTCAGGCCCTGTGCCCAGAGCTTGTTATTGCAGGTGCAGGGCAGCATTCCCACCCCCTGGCCTGTCCCTGTCCCCTCCACTGTACCTTCTCCCCTCCACACACCAGCCACCCTGCAAGAAGCAGTTTGGGGTGGGGCTGCCCCATCCTGCCAGGGCCGCTGCTTCTTTTCCCCTGCATCCTTCTTCCCTCCCCAGCGGGTTTCTCTCTCCTCATCCAGGGTTTGTGTTCATCACACCAAATCCATCCTGCAAAACTGCCAGCACAGACAGGTCACCCCACAGAGTCCATGGTCGAAAGCTTGGGTGGCTTTGGCCACCAAGGATCACCACCAGCATTCTGATGTCCTCCCACCAGGATCCACGGGGCAGGAGGAATTACCCTTACCCCTCCCGTGGTCCTCTCCCCTCTGCCTTCCCCTCTGCTCTCCACCATCTCCCCAGGGTCTGCAGACCAGCCTTCTCCAGAGGCCACCCAGTAACCCCCCATCTCCCTCAGCCTCCCCAGGGCCCCTCTGCTGCATTTGAGTGCCGCCCAGTGCTCCCCAGGTTCCAGACCCTCTGAGCTACAGCCAAAGCTTCTCCAAACCTGGCTTCAGCCACCTTCCACCTTCCAGCATGACCTTGGGTCTATGGGGACGCCGAGGGACTGCAAAAATTCAGAGACTCTTCTGTCCCCCCAAAACACCTCTGCCAGCACTGTCATACCCCCAGCCCCCCGTGCTGGACACTGCAGCTGCACATGGAGCACACAGGGAGTGTTTTTATTCCCTTTGGAGCAGAGCCAGGCATCAAACCGAACATCCCCTCCTGTTAAAAACAGTTCTTTGACATCTTTAATGACCTCAGCCCAGGGAAGCAGCACCTTCTGAGAGTAGAGTGCCACCGGTAGGAGCTCAGCATCTCAGCCAAGCAATGCCTGGTCCTCTCCAGGCTCTGTAAACCCCTCTTCCAGCTCTTCTCTGCTGGGTTTGCCTGTGAGGATAACCAGGGACTGCTTCCGTGCATCGGTGCCACATCTTATCATGTGCCAAGTGTTCGCAAAGCCCTCTACACTTTGTCCTGCTTTTCCCAGGGTTGGAGCTATGTTCCTCCCCTTCACCTTTCTCCTTGGCCGTCTGCACAGCTCCCATCTCTCCACTTCGTGGGGGCAGGGGAGTGCAGGCATGGAGGCAATTAAAGGCAAAGCCTAGTAAAGACCAGCATTCCCATGCCCTGGCCTTGGCCTTGGTTAAACACCTTGAAGCATTCCAGCACTGAACTTAAAAGAGCAAGTAGTCCCTTGGTGAGTTAAGGACTTGCAAACCTGAACCTCTTCTGTGCTGCACTGGCTGCTTCTGAGAGTCCCTGTAGGTATTTTAAGCACAGGTCTACAAATGTTTTAAAATACAGGAACAGCTGTGAGCAGTTTCAAAATAAAAAGTGAAAGTTAGAAAGAGCCTCTCCTTAAAAAAATCAAGAGCAGTAGTGTTTGCATCTGCTGGTGAGGAGCAGGACCCCTGCCCAGGCATGGGTGCTTCCAGCATAGCTCTGAAATAAGGTGACATTCTGGCAATGTTGGGCAGGCACAGAATGACTCAGAGAGGTTTATGAAGTAGGAAGTTCATAAAGGCCCTCTAAGGGCTTGGCATCCAGATCCCCTTCAGCTGGGTGGTGAGTAATAAGGTGAAAGCTGATGAACACACATGTGGTGCAGGAGTGGTGGAAGGTGCTGAATGGGCTGCAGAAATCTGGGAAGGGCAGAAATGTTTGGGTTCGAATTAATGCCCTGATATACAAATACTGGAGGCTGGGGATGCAGGAAGCCATGAAAAGAGAGTCATGGTGGCCATGGCTGTCTTCTTCAGCCAGCCCCCCTGGACATATGCACAGTGCCCTTCATGTTGGGGGTACTCAGAGGTTTCATGGGCAGAGCTCCCCTCCACTGCCCTCCAGCAAGCCCCTACAAGCTCACAGAGGCATTGGGGTGATGTTGGCTGCTGGGGTCACTTTCTTGCTCATTGAAGGGTCTGTACCAGCTCTGAGGTATCTGAGATGCTTTTCCATAGGCAAGAGAGCCCCACCTCCCCCCAGCCTGCTGAAGGCTCTGGCACCCACTCCAGCTGGTGCAGGCAGCATGTCCCACTGTACTTAGATCTCTTTGGATCACTGTGTCCACACCAAAGGCAGCAGGTCTTGAAAGCTCCCTCCTCCTGTCCCAGCTTTAATCATCTCCAGAGCACCAACCTGTAGGTGCTAATCTGTGATGGAGGGGATCTGTTGTGCTTCTTTGCCCGCTTGTTACTTAAAAAAAGGAAAGACGAGCAGATTCGTCCTCCCCTGGGAGAACATGGGACACTGATCCTAAAGTAGTAAGACAGAGTTGAAGGGTGGAGAAAAACGTGATTGGGACCAAAATATCTCCAGGAAAGGAGACTATGGCTGAGGAAAGGCTGTGAATATGCTGAGAGAAGCAGGGAACAGACTGATGGCCTGGCCTCAGAGCTGACAGCAGAGCAAGATTTCTCAGGGGCACAGAGAGGGATTGTGACAAGGTGACTCAGTGCTAAAGGAAGGGCAGAGAGGGCAAGGAGAAACGGGCCTACAGACCTAATTTTTTGGATTTTATCATCTTTAACTAAATATTCTGCATTTTCTTTGTCTAACTCTTCCAATTTATGTCCTAAAAACACCTTGTGATTCGACCTGGAGAAGGCCTGGCTTGATAGGAGAGGTCCGGTCAGCACATGGTCCCATCTTTGCACAGTACTGCTGGCTTTGTGCTTTCTGAAGCTACTGAAATAACAGCCCTAGAACCCCATCAGGCTTATTTCTCCAACCTTTTACACTTGATTCATGTCTGAGCAAAGATGTAGGAGAAAGAGCATCTGAGTGTCATCTGAACCTTTTGGTCAAGGCCCAAAATGGAGCACTGACCTTTGGTACATGAGCTCTGTGAAAAAGCCCTGTGAGCTTTTCACAGTGCTCCTGAGGTGCTTTCCACCTCCTGGTCCAACAGAACTGATGCACAGCACAGTCCAGCCCAGCAGCTCATGGCCCGAGGCAGAACGTACCTCATTTTGCTGTTCAGAATCAGTGCAATAGCTGCTTGGCATTGTCACAGTGCAGTGTCCCAGCACCCATGCTCAGTGAATCCTGTCCCTGCAGTCAACTGAGTCTGGGGACAAAGCTGCTGAACTTCACAGCTGTTTTTTCATCTCCACGTGCCCATCTGCAGGTGGCTCAGGACATGGCTTCAGTTACTCTTGACGGTTCAGGAATTTCTTTTTTTCTCTCTGCAAACACGCTGCCCTGAGCTCCTTGAATTTTCTACAGCTGTGGTCTCATCTTCCCAACTCTCCCATATGAACTCAGACCCCCTTCCCCATGAGGACTTGGCCTCGTCTGCCTGCTTCAAACCCGATGCTCCTGCTTACTGACCCCACAGGACCTTGCTCCCAGCCTGCCTGGCATGACTTGCTTGACACAACTGGAGATGTCCCATATGTCTGAGGCTCTGATCCATTCTTCCACCACTTGAGCTGCTTGGAGGACCACAGAATGATGAAATATGCTGAGTTGGAAAGGACTCACAAAGTTCATTGAGTCCAGCTCCTGGCCCTGCACAGGACACCCCAACAATCCCACCCTGTGCCTGAGAGTGTTACCCACACACTCCTTGGGGGCTGTGGCCACTTTGAGCCTCTCATTGAGCTGGATTTGGGAAATGCCTGTCAGGGAAAAGAAGGAAGGCGTTATCCTGCAGAAATACCTTATGACCCTTTTCCAACCTCTCCCACTATCATATCGGTTCCCATGCCAGTCAGCTACCTGTGTTCTTTGGCTGTGGTCTTTCTGGTGTGACCTTCTTCCTGCAACCCTGGCACAACTTGGTTGTTCTTGCTGGGTCTTCAACATAGGCCATGCTATCACTGCCTTTATTTGCAAGTAGGCATCAATCTTCCTCTGAGTTTGTGGTGGAGGTTATTCAGCAGCAGGATTATTTTTTGACACGTAATGGATGGCTGCATCTGGAGGCCATCCAGACCAACACTTTGTCATGCAAGGAGCTGTATGAACACCTCCATGGGAGAGACTGACATTTGTGCAGATGAGTCACCAATGGAGGCGATAGATTGTGGTTACCAAACAGCTGGAGGTCTCTAGAGAAGGGGTGCAGCTTGTGGACACTCCCTCCACAGACTGGCTGATTTTAAAGCACTGTTTTGTGGGGCAAAGAGAGGCTCATATGCTGAGGGTTGTTTCATTTTCTGCCCCTTTTTTGCTACCAAACTTTGGAGAAGAAACAGTCCAGAGGGTCACCACCCTTGTCCTCTCACACTCTGCTCCCCAACTCCTACAAAGCAGCAAGATTTCAGCTATGTCTTTCTGCCTTCATGTTTCAGTGTTGGAGAAAGAAAAAGAAGAGCATGGAAAGAAGGACGAAGAATAGAATTTTAAAGGAATGACAAATGCAGGGCTCAGCTTGCCCTGCCAGGAGATTTCCTGTACAGGATGCAATGAAATCTCTTCCTTATGGTTTTTGTAGGAAGGCTTTGCCTCTGTCACCAGCAGACCTCAGTCTCCGCTATGCCCACCTTGCCAGAATGGGATTTTCTCTGTGGTTTTTTGCCTCTCACCCTCCTGCACAGTTTCCCAGTCATCACATTTTTTCCAGTCCATTGTCTGTATGACCTGTTCCATAACAAGCTCCAGTCTCGCACCAGTAATCTTCAGCTCAAGGTTTTTAGGGCCACAGAGACCAGTCCCAGCAAACCTGCCCTTCACCTTCCATGCCTCATTCTCCCCCCCAGGCCTTGGCTGTCCAAGCATCCCTTGCACTGGTTTGCATTGGGGTTTACAGCCCAGCTGTTCCCTCCAGCTGAGAGCAGCTGTGCAGTGAGAGGGGACGTGTCACTGGCCCCTTATGTGCTGTGTTTGGCATGAACAGAAAAGTTTTGCCCCCAATCTGCAAACATGGTGAAATAATTACAAATAAGACATAAATGACTCAGCCAGTGGGAACAGTGCAGATGGTGGCAGATTTAGAAAGACAAATATCTCCTATCTGGTCCTAGAAGCATGTCTTCAGCCAAGTCTTCCAGGAACCTCAGTGTCCAACAAGCAGAGCCCCTAGCCTTGGCGTATCTCAGCAAACTCAGATCTTGGGTTTGCAAAACAAGCCCAGGAGCTTTTGGAGGTCTCAGACATGCTCTGTCAGAAAGAAGTCTCCCAGGTTTGCAAAGAAACATTATCCAAGGAGGGGAACTTATCCAGAGTGCTTCCAACGTGAAATGGACTCCAGCAGGGTGTTATCTGGAGGCTCTGTGGAAGCACAGACTCTAAGGGATCAAGTAAGACTTTGGAGAGCAAGACAGGCTGCAAGGCCTGGTAGAGAAGAGATTTGCCAGAAGCAGGGCTGAATCCACCCCAGTGATACTGCATGAACATTGTCCAGCTCAGGAGAAACGGGTACTTCACCTTTTACCCTCTGGGAGCCATCTCAGCTGCCTACTAACAGCTGTGTGGGAGTGAGGAGAGCTCTGCAGAGGCAGCAGATCCCCTCCCTGGGGCACTGGGATGTGCTGGTATTGGTTTCACCACGATTTGGACCCAGACCTAGAAATCTCCAAGTTCCCCGTGCTGGAGCCAGGCTCTGGCACGCAGCCCTCAGCAAGGTGGGCGGCTGGAAGAGTTCAGGCACATCTCCTTTGGCCCTCTGGCTGCTTCCCATCAGAAATGAAGAAAACTGAACTCTCTCCTCAAAAACTTTTCAATTTTGATGAGTCAGCGAAGGTGTTGGCAGGTTTTGTGATTTGCCTGCAAGTGAATGCTTGTTGATTCTCACCCTCCTCCAGGAGGTCCAAGCTGACCTCGGGCTCTGCTTTCCCCATAAACATGCTACACCACGCAGGTACTGGCCCAGTGTCATGCCTGGATGAGGGCTGGAGCTTTATGGCAGAACGTCTAGGGTTAAAATAGATTTCATGCTAATATTGTCTATAAACTCATGTAAGAGATGAAAGCAAGTGCTCCAGTGTCAGGAAGCTGCCTTTATCACCCCATACTGATAGTGTGTCAGGAGGCAGCCACTGTTCCTTTACCAGCCTGGGAAAAGAGGGAATTTCATAGCCTGCTGCCTGTGGGAGGTTGTGCTCGGGGGCTGTGCCCTGTGCTGCTGGTCTGAGGGTGCAGCGACCCAGTGCACAGAGCATAGCAGAGACAGGCTGGAGCCACTCAGGGCTGTACAGCTTTGACAGCATCCTCTGTGCAGGCAGTAAGGCCACCACGTTCTTGCTACAGCCACATCTGGAGAGCAGAGGAGGCTACTTGTCTCAGGGACACCAATGGGCAGAGCTGTGCCCTTCGGCTTGTCCTGGTTTGTCCATCCCCACATGGAAAGCACCATATGCTTTCCCAGGGAGGAGATGAGCCTCAGCCTGGTGCGAAGGTCAGCTGGCCAGAACAGAGGCCAGGCATGAAGTTCAAGCCCTGTACTGGTGGAACCCTGTGTCCACCCTGCTGACACTGTGCCTAGGACATCAGCATTCCCTGTTGGAGGAGCACCCCTGGTGGTGCTGCTGTCATGCACGGAAGAGCTCTCCATGGGGCAGAACAGGGGAAGGGGCAGAGCAGCCCATGTCCCCATGTGCATATGCTCCCCTCACGGCCCCAGCACCCCAGCACAAGGTCCTCAAGCTGGTAGGTGAGCAGCCAGGCCAGTGCCTTGCTTGACGAGTCACCCACAAAATGTCTGGGACCCTCCTGGGCCATCTTGGAGTGCTGGGGTACAGGCTTGGTGCCCCTCCCCAAACTCAAGCTGGTTCCAAAGGAATTTCCTTCTGCTTGCAATCTGATACCCAGACTTCCCTGTGGCCACGATGCCCAGCAAGGCCAGAATCTGCTCTCCTCTACACCTCTCCCCACATGCATTCCCACATCACATCCATTCCCAGGCTATCTCCCTGCTTCCAGCACCAGCACCTGCCACCACAGCCATCCCACCCAACTCCCCAGCACACCCTGGATGATTAAACCCAGCTGGTGTTGCTGTCTTCCTCCCACACCCATCCTGGGCACACGCCTTCTGGGGCCAGTGTGGGCAGCCCAGCTCCCAGGGCTCTTGGAAAGGGTCTGTCATGGAAGATAAGCGACTGTGTGCCACTGTGGTGGCAGGGAGGAGTCCTGCCAGACTGTGCTTTATCCCAAACCAAACAGCCTGGCCAGCTTCAGGAGTTATAAACAGATGCTGAGGAAAGGCTCTGGCTCTGGGAGGGTCTGGGAAGAGAAGAGGATTTGGTATCTGGCTTCCTGGAGAGCCACAGCCCCAGGGAATTTGCTAAGCCTCCCACAGCAACACCCCAAATAGTCCTGGGAGGAAGCAGCTGCCCTGGGGCGGCTGCAGGGATGGGCACAGGGAGGACAAGGAGCCAGCTGGATGGTGGGCTCAATACACTATGATATGGGGCCACTTACACTGATACGAGGTTTTGATGGCCAGGGTAGCATGTGATTCGGACCATGGTGGCCATGCTGGAGCTGTCCAGGGGGGTGAAGACAAGAAGTGAGACCCCAACCACCCAACCCGGCCTTCAGGGTGCTGCTGCAACTCATTTTCCAGCTACTTCCAATGGGTTTGCAAACCTGGGGTGGTACAGCAGAGCGAGCAGCACTGCAAAGCTCCACACCAGAGACCACAGTCACAGTGAGAGACATTCCTGACTCCTCACTATACACCAGCTATGCAGAAAAGCTGTCCTTTCATCTTTATTTTGTCCTCTTGCCTTTATTTCCCGACAACAGGAACATTTAGAAAACTCAGGCTATTAAAGTGAGGTCTACACTACAAAAAAAACGTGTTCCCCTTGAGCCCTGCCTGAGGATCATCTCTGCTGCTCCAGACACCAGCCTCTGCCACCAAGTTGCTGAAGCAGAGGATAATTTAACAACATTTAATTAAAAGTGGGACAGGTAGGGGACTCGCAAGGGATTTCTGCCGTACGCTTATGCTTCCCCCTTCTTTCTGATACTTGGAAAAAGAGTGGCAGGAACTTGCAATTCATGAAGAGAGCATTTAAATCAATTTTCCTACTAGAAATTTCAGGACGGTAGAAATGGGGTAGTTACCTGGATAAGTCAAGCTGCCTCAGGGATTTAAAGAGGAATAAGGGGATGCTGCATGTTTTGTCTTCACAGCTCTGTGACAAGGAGGGAGAATCTGTCTTTCAAGGCTCCCTTTAGTCAAAATATTAATTAGGCCACCACAGTTCACAGAAACCTCAGATAAACAAGTCTGGAAGAGTCCGGTTCCTTATGAGTACCTTAGATTTCATCCCCTTCTGCTCAGCAGTGTCAGTGTTTTACTTCCCTTGTCATCATCCAGTCTCCCAGCCTAAACAAGGACTGAGATGTGAATGCAAACATCCAGTTGTTGGGGGAAAACAGCCCAAGAAAACGGAGTGGAGCAGCAGCTCTCAGACCAACTGTTCCTGCAGTAAGAGACCAGGGTGGGATGGCAGCCAAGGCTGTTCTGTTCTCTTTGCAGGTTGTCTCCCGATGGCCCTTCACCTACCCCTCGAGGCTGGGTCCTCCTCGGTCCTTCCTTTCCATTCTCACCCCGGCAATGTGGTATCCAGAAGCCACCACACTGGTCCCTCCTGAGATTTTTCAGCACAGTGGGCCATGAGTTTTCCATCTGCATCCATGCACATACCATTGTCTCCTATCCTGTTGCCAGACCACATTGCAGGTTTATTCTCTGTCTTCAATTTTTTGTGTTCCACCTCTTTCTGCTTCCAGGTTTCTTGCTCCACATTCCACCAGTGGTCCCATACTACCCTACCAGAACCCAGTTGCATTGTCAGTCTGTATGAGCTTCTCTGTGCTTCTAAAATAGGAACTTGCGTGCCTTATCTAGAGAACAAAACCACTCCTTTGGAGAGCTGGTGTTTAGGAATTGACCAGACAAACTTGGGCAGGAAATACACAGCCAATACATGCACCCCTGTGGGCAGCCACTGTGGGCTTTACTGGTGATAAAGGCAGGTTACAATGGCACAGAGGGAGATCCACCTTAGAGAGAGCCCCCAGTATCACTGGAAAAATAGAATCACAGAATAAGCTGAGTTGGAAGGGATCCACAAGGATCATTGAGCCGAAGCTCTCCATGGTTTCAGAAAGCTTCAGTTTTCTGTTCACTGGTGGCTTCTTTGCCAAGCTCTTCTGGACTAAAGGTAGGTTTGGGATCCCAGTTCAGTCACCACATGGTATGGGGCTACTCATTTATGTATCCCTCTGACAATCTCTCCCAAGGGAGGCCCAGACACCAGGGGTGGCACCATCCCAGGGGTTCTGTGGTGGGACATAGCTGCTGCTCTGTCCCTCTGTGCCTCTCCTGCAAGCAGGCTGCACACTCAGCTGTACCGGCTGATGAGAAGTCGAGCCTTAAAGTTTAACAAGAGCGCTGGGCTCCATAAGGAGAGCTTTACACTCTCTGCTGGTCAGCCAGTTCTCATAGTTTTCCCTGGCTGCACACATGCTGGATAATCGGGTCCTGCTCTCTGCCACTGACAAAAGCGATAAATTACCAGCCAGGCTGCACCCACCCAGCCCAGCCCCACGCTGCAGCCTCCAGGTGCTAACCCTGCTTAACTCCTCCCACACACGGATCACCCCAAGGAGCTGCTGGAGGGAACAGCGCAATATCTGTCAGCCCTGCTCCAAACAAGCAGCTTTTATCATCATGTGTGAGGACTAAGAGCTCCCTGCATCAGGATTTATAGGGAGGCTTTCCAGCTGCAAGGCGGAGTGACCCTAGCACAAGAACCACAGACCTGTCCTGGACACAGGGAGTTACAAGAGGCTTCCAGGGACCCTGGTCTCAGCCCATCCTGTCCTAACCCTGGCACCAGCATTGCTCCCCACTATCATCAGTTAATCCTGCACAGGCTAGCAAACGGCCTCTAGAACCTCAGCATTCCCAAGCGCCCCAACACTTTCTCTCCTCTTACAAAATTATCCATGCCTGGCTTTCATTTTGGAAGCATCCCCAGATCCCTGGGGGGACTGTGGGGTAGCCCTTAGTGTAGGTGGATGTGTTGGCAGAGGTCCCTTTGCTCCCACAGTGCCCCAGGGATCCAGAGGAGTCCAAGCCTGATCAACAGGTGTCAGTTTGTGTCCTCGGGGCTCTGGCAGGGAAGGGATCTGCTGCAGTAATTGAGGCAGCAGGAATGAGAGGTGTATTCTGAAACAGTGGCAGGCGGGGGCTACACTTGGATCAGTCCAATCCAGGGCCCACAGTGATTTCCCAAACGCACCCTCCTTCCAAGCCCACCCCAAGCTTCACAGACCCTAGGAAGAGCCTCCCAAGAACAACCAGCCCTTTGAGAAACTTAAATCACTTTCTCTAACACCTCTGAACTCTGTCAGGAACATCCTTCATCAGAAAGCTACAAATGCCAAGCTGTTTTCCCTCGAGGGCAAATCTCCCTTGTGCTGTCAGGAGCAAAGCTGCCTGGGTTCACATTGCTGCTTAAGGTGAATGCATGGTGTGTTTTACCAACTAATTGTGAAATTGCAGACTGCTTCAGAGGCAAAGGAGAAGCATTTTATTGTGAGCAGGAGAATTAATCATACCTGGGGCAGTACAGATGTCAGCAAAAAACAATGCAGAAAGGATTTCTCAGGAAGACTTCTTTACATGAATAGCAAGGTCTTTTTCAGGTCTTTTTAGATATGAATGAAAGATTCTCAGTGGTTGTTGTGACCCCTGTTTTTACCCTTGCTGTCTAGATCCAAGAGAAGGATGCGTGTGCTAAAGCTACAAAATTATAAGGGGAAGGAGTTTTGTCAAGAAATGGAAACTTCCCAAGCCAAGGCGTCTGCTGTAGCACTAATTCATGACATGTCCCACATAGTTTATGGCAGAGATTAAACAACACAAAGGATAAACATTTCAAAAATGGCATTTAACTGGGAAAACAAGAACAGACTAGACTCCAACCCATCTGTTGTGCAATGCTGAGTTGCTGAGCTCTCAGCCCCACCATTCAGGTCCTGCTCAAGGAAATACCACTGGTTGCTGTTTGCATGTGTGCAACTCAGCATTTCGTCACACCTTTTTGTTTGTTGTGGAGAGAATCCCCTTGGTAACATGGCCACCCCCTTTTCCTCCCTTTGTGCATTTTTCTCTGCCTGGGACTTGTTACCCTGGTCCCAAGGGATATGCTTTTCCATGGCTGTTTCCCATTTGGAGGCTGCATGTGGACACGCTGGTGGAAGAAGAGAGCGACTCAGTCTTCTGATTTACTGCAGCCTTTCCCTATATTTTTAAAAGATATTGGTTATGATCAGCCAAGCTCTGCTGAGCAGAGATTTCTATCCTGCCTCTGAGCTTGCCTCCACCAGCTCGGCCCATTCCGTAAGGCAGAGGAGGCAGTGGCAGGTCTGGGATGTAGCGCTAGGGATGCAGCGTCCTCCTGGCAGCGCTGGAACTGTTGCTGCAGCCAGGTAGGGAAAGAAGAAATATTGATATGTGCAAGGATAGGGGTTAAAAAAAACAAAGAAGAAAGTCTGAAATGTCTTATGTGAAACCAAGCAACATATGGCGAAGCTGAGGAGAAAAAGAGAGATGATACAGGCAACACTGAGTGGGGCTGTATAAAAAACTGGGATAACAGCACTTCCTAATCGTATTTGGTGATAGATTCCCAAAATTTGCCATGAAACCTCTCCCCACAGTTCCATTTAGGCTCAGGTGGCCACAAACCTGTTGCTGAGAAAAACAGGAGTCCTCCACCTTCCTCTTCACTTCTTCATCCATGCCCCCAAATATGCCCAACATCAGGGTTACCCTGCACATAGACTTGACCTGAAATCAGTAAAACTTGTCCAAGTAAAAAGCAGTAACAAAATGAAGAGGCTGGGAAACAGAGCCAAGAGCAATGGCAGGACATGTTAGGGATACAAAACACCCCGAGATATGCCCTGACCAGCAGGTAAAGATGCATGTTTGACAACGTAGCATTTTCTCCTCCAAGTTTTCTTACCAAGCATCACTTTTGCTTTTTTGGAGGCTCTGCCCATGCTCTGTGAGATGGCATAGGGATGCCAAAGTCAGTCCAAACTACAGAGTAGACACGATCATGAGAAATCTGACCTTTCCCTCTTTATTATCTTTATTTGCCACATCTAGATGACGCTGGACATGACACAAGTTCACAGTGATGTCATTTACCTGCATGTGCTTACATACCAATGCCGATGACATCAGTCTTGAGATTTGCTCAGGGGACCCACTACCAGGAAATGACTTCTCTTAAAACACGAGGAAAGCTTGGTGCAGCCGTTGTAGCTTCTAGTCCAGCAAGCCTGTAATATTCACAGGAATGAGACTCAAATTTCTAATTATTGGCTGAGTTATTTGTAGCTTCATATGTTTTAAGGCCAGAAGGGACCATCATCTAGTCTGGCCTCCTTAAATGGAAAGCTCCATAAGCAACAACCAATTCCCCGAGCTTCATTACAGTAATGAGCTCAGAAGTCCTGCCGTCTTGTCTCTGGCTCTAACCGCTAGACCTTGCCATGCCAAACAACAGCTGCTCAGATCTGCCTCCAGCTCCAAAAGGAAGTCTAAGAGTTCCTCCTGAAGAGGCAATAAATCAAATACCAATGTCCACAGCAATGGGGAAGGATGACTGCCTGCATACGCTGGCTCAGCCTGCCCAACAGGGAGCTCAGGTCCTGGGTGCCTTGTCCAGGGGCAAGCACCAGCAAGGACGTGCATCCAGCCAGCAGGCTGGGATGGAGGGACTTACTTTGCCAAGATGTTGTTTCCCCTTTGGGGGCATTTTTTGGGGGAAGGGAGAGGGAAGCACTGACACTTGCCTGGTTTCACACCCTGGCCAATGCATTTCACCCCACCGGGATTGTTTCAAGGCAGGCAGTGCTGGTAACCAGAGACCCAGTGGGGCTGTGTAGCAGCTCTGACAGGCTTTGTCCCTGCCTGGGCTTTTTGGATCAAATGGCATTGGAAACAATGTGGCAACTTCTCTCTTCTGTGGCATGTGTTAGAGACACATGCTGAAAAACCACCCAGGACCTCCCAGTACAGGCTTCACTAACCACCTCCCTCCATTGGACAAGGGAAGGTGGCCTCCAACTGCTGCCACAGAACCCTGGGAGGGACAGCCCAGTTCTCTGTGGATCTATAGGAAACCACCTGTCTCTGACACAGGAAGAGGTGTGTGTACTAGGACATGGCCAGGAAATGGGTTGGGAATTTTCAGGGGTGAGCCACTCATCTTGTCCTGCTGCTCCAGGCTGGGACCCCCCTGGCCAGCAGGTGCTGACCTTCAGGCACCAGGTTGAACGTCTGAACGAGAGAAGCCCTGGAATGGAGAAGTGTTGGTGCAGGAACTCAGGGGCCTCGGGGGTAGGATTTGGAGCTCATGCACCTGAACGACACACAGTGGGAAGGCAGCCCCACACCCTCAGGGTGCTCCAGGAGCCACCAGCCAAGGGCAGAAGCTCATGCTTGCACTGGGGAGGGAAAGCTTGGCAGACAGGACACTACCAGTCATGCTAGGCTGGTGTTTGCACCTTCTTCCAGGTGTCCTTTCCTACCACTATCGCAATTTGCCTTTTCAGAGGCTCAAGAGAGTACCTCAGGGTCTTCTCAGCTTCCCATTCAGGCATCCCCATTACAGGATCAAGTGTCACTGTCACAGCTAATAGCCACCAGTAGCAACCACAGCTATGGGCAGATGGATG